>CM038216.1:57159401-57354143 GCA_021442155.1 Cymbidium sinense
CATAGTCCTTTAATGGAAGAAGTATTTTTTCTACACATTGAACCAAAGATCCACTGGAAACGTCGATCAAAAATTCATGTGCAAGAAAAAAATAATGAAGAGGAAACTATGAAAGTGGAAATCGTCTATATGATCAGAGATATAGATGAACTTTCTACTCAGCACCATCAACAACAACATGAATCCAGGGAACCTAAACCTGAGTTTGACATTTATGAAGAAGAGTCTTCACAGAAGCAAGTAGAAGATGAATCTTCAATCTTTACGAAAGAAGAAGAAGAAGAGCAGAATGAGATAGAGATCACGGGTGTTGAAGTTATTTTTATGGTTGAACTAGGAAATGATTAGCCTAGTGCATGCTTTTATAATCAACATCGTCATTCAGCCCTATCAATAGCTGCCCCTGCAAATGCGCAAGGAGAAGGACAGTCAAGCTCTTCCCCTAAAGTTAAGTAGAGATCAGAACAATAACAAAAAATAGAGGAAGAAGAAGAGCCTGTATTGATTGATGCCATGACTCTAGCTAGAGAGCAAAGAGAAATGCATGTCAAATGGATGTCAAAGATAAGGAAATTACATAGCTTAATACCAAGATGAATGACATGATGGTACAAATGAATATCATGATGGAGATGTTGCAGAAGAATATCACATCAAATGTAGCACCTATCTTGTCTGCTAATCAACAGGTAACTAATAATACAACTCTTATATCACTAGTCACTCTGGTATTACAAGCTCCTATAGTACATGCTACACCTGAAGCGAGGAATGAAGTTAACCAAGTACCTCTTCAGCCAATAATTTAAAATATGGCTGGAACACCTGGATTAGTAACAGTTGCTTAGCTAAAAATAATAATCAATGAAAAGATAAAGACAGTTATAACTTTAGATCAAGTTGGAAAGTTGGTGAGTATGGGTTGTCCTTACTCGGTTGAATATGATCAAGTGCCGTACCTAAAAGGTTACTCAGTGTCAAAATTTAATACTTTCAGTGGGCTTGGTAATCCAAAGTAATATCTAGCCCAATTTAAGGCTACTTGTGGTAACACATGAGGAAACGATGCACTGTTTTTTTGTTAGTTCTTCAGTAGCCTGACCTCAATTTAAGGCTACTTGTGGTATGCATAATTTCTGAATGATTCGATTAAAATCTTTGCTGAATTAGAGATAATATTTGTGAAGAGGTTCACTAGTGCAATTGAGAAAATCACAATCCCTGACCTTGCCTTGTTGAAAAGGAGAAAAGATGAGTGAGTGACAAAATTCATAAGTCATCATGAACTAAGTGTGAGCAACAAAGAAAGAACATGCAATTTCAAGTGATGAAAAGCGGGTGATATATAATGCAGATAAGGGAAAATAACCAATGTACAATGATGATAAAGGAAAGAAGCCTGTCCATTCCACTCCATAGCCAAAAATTGGTATTGGGAGGTAATGATATACCTCAGACTTTTTTAAGTGGTGGAGAATGTCCAGAACAAGCAACAAGAGATGATGAGCAAATGTGGCCATCCCTTAAGGAAAAGATGAAAAAGATTATTTCTTTAGAAGGGACAGTGTGGCTAAATTATTTCGACAAGCTGTCAAAGTTGACTTATAATTACCAGAAATTAAAATGCCTGAAGAAGCTGATCAAGTCAATAATCCAAATTACTATCCCTATCATCGAATGATCAATCATCCTATCGAAGATTGTTTTTTCTTCAAAGATTTACTAGAAAGGAAGTATTGGCGAGGTGAATTTATATTATCCAATATTGTTTTAGTCAACCCAAAATAGAATCTACAAGGATGATTACATCCTCTCCCATATCATCCATCAAAGATAAAAAGAAGGAGAAATCACTTTAGACTGAAGAATGGAAATAGTAGTCTCTAAGAAGACCATAAAAATGCTGAAACAGCTGAAGGGCATCCCTAGTGTTAAGTGAAAATCACAACTTGAACCCATATTGGACTTAAAAGAGACGCCTAAACTAAGTATTTGGGCTTCTCAATGGCATTTTGATAAGGCTACTTTGTCACAGCATGAGAAATCGTTTATTAAATATATGCCTCATAAATTAAAGAAGTCGGCTAAGAAAAAAAAGATCAAGAAGAGAACTATAATTCGAAATATTGCTAACAATTTAGATGAGTATTACCAACCTGAAAGATAACCATTTAGGCTTGCAGACTTTATGCCTAAACATCATATTATTGAATCGGATGAAGAAGATAATGGTGAATCTTGTCTAGTAGAGACATGTTGAATCATTTATGTGATGTCAGATATTCTTCAGCATCCATTACACCAAAATGATAAGGGTAGTTAGACAAACTTGACCAACCCATCAAAATTCTTATCAACAAAGCAAGAAGAGCTTGGGGAGATAACATCTGAATTTTATTTAATGACTCAACAAAAGGGTAACAGTTCAGATGAAGATTTATATTTTCCTGATAGAGAAGAGTCAAACTCATTGATATCATCTCATATGAAACATATGAAGTTGAAAAGTGAGTTTAACTATTTTGGTCAATCCTCTAGAATAAGAAGAGAATTTGAAGAAACTACCTCTCTAGAAGAATCTGAGCAAGATAAGGTGATTCAAGTTCAATTAAGAAGTAGTGAAGTCTTACCACCTTCATCAAAGTAGGTAAATGCAAATAAAGACAGGAAAATAAATTGAAGTCAACAAAAATATCATTCCCAAAAATCTTAAATTAAAGCTTAAATTAAGCAAAAGATAGATTATAATGTTCTATCACATCTGAGAAAGTCCATGTACTAGTGTATGGCTCTCTGATGTCAAAGACCTCCAAGAAACTTTGATACTCTCAAAGACCGTGAGAGCTTACTTTGATGAAAAATGCATGACTGAATCATTGAAAACTCAAGACCTCCCAGTAATCATATTTTTTTGAAGAAGATCTTATATTGGGAACAACAGAACATAATTGCCCTCTATATGTTATTGCAGAGAGTGATGGCATCTCGATCAACCGAATATTGAGTGATCCAGGTTCTTCTATCAATCTTATGAGTCTAAAGGTATTAAGATGATTATCACTTGATATCCAATATCTTGAGAGAGATAAGTTGATGGTTCATAGTTTCAATGAGAAAAGATAGAAAATCTTGGGTTCTTTTATTCTACCGCTCAAGTTTTGAGATTTATATACAGAAGTGAAGTTTCATGTAATCGATGTCGATACATCATTTAGAGCTTTGTTGGGTCGACCATGGCTGCATGAGTATGGAATGGTCCCATCAACTATGCATCAGTGTATGAAGTACTTAAAAGAGGGGGAAGAGTTCAAAATTCTTGGTAACCTACAACCATTCTCCGTCTATGAAGCAAAGATCTATGAAGATTCAAAATATTTCATAGACGGTAGCATCAACTTCAAGAGCCAACAAAGCCCCTTGAAGCGGTAGCATCAACTTCAAGAGCTAAAAATTAACTTTACAATGTGAAAGAGTAGAAGCAAAGAGGAAGAAAAAAAGGTCATGCTAACTTTCCCTAAAGCACTTGACTTTACACCTAAATCAAGAAGATTAGTTCCTCATTTGAGAAGTAACACAGAAGAAGAACAAAATATTTTTACCAAACCCAAGAGAACCTATAAACTTTTAAGATAAACAAAGTATGAAATAAGTGATTCTGATTCAGACTATGATTTCGAATCTATTTATGGAAATAGAGTTCAGATGATCGCATCAAGAAGGATAGTTAATTTGGCAATATCAAATAACTCCTTCAAAATTATACCCATCCCTCAGTAGTACTTCTAAGAAATCACTCTGTTGGAGGTTCATAACATCAAAGAATTGATAACATTTTGTATGCCACAGTTGTCTGAGAGTGGCAGAACATGAACTCTATTTTACAAATCTGAAGAGTCTCAGCCTCACAATTTTGATCAGTCTACTCAACATGAAAATTATGATGAGATAGTGCCAACAAGAATACCAATATACTATCCATAGAAATTGCAAAGAATGATGCATAAGCTTGGAATTCATAGTGGGACTACTAAATATAGAACTCAAATTTTTAACAAGATGTGGAGTTAAAGAAGTTCTCAAGCATTTCAAAAAAGTGATAAGTTTATCACTATAGGTCTTGGGTTCATCCACAAATCTCATCAAAATAAAGCCTTTTATAATATAATAAAAGCTTAGATTGAAACTAATATAGATGAAAAAGATGATCTCCATGAAATTCTTCTTACAAATGATGAAGAAGTGGAAGCCAAGCCTGCACCTAAAGAACTCGAAGATAATGGACAAATAACTACTATGGATGAACTCAAAGAAATCAACTTAGGAGCTGAAGATGATCCCCATCCAACTTTCATCAGTCCCTTTTACCTGATGAGAAAGTTCAAGAGCTAAAAATGCTACTTTGTGAATTCAAAGATTTCTTTTCCTGGGAATATTCTGAAATGCCAGGCTTATCCCTTGATGTAGCAGTTCATAAACTTGCTATTAAATCAGATGCAACACCTGTTAAGCAAGCTCCTAGGAGAATGAGATTGGAGATTGAAGAACAGGTAATTATAGAGAGGCGATTGAAGCAGGCTTCATCCGAGAGAAGTATGCAGATTGGATAGCCAACATTATCCCAGTTAGGAAGAAGAATGACCAAATTTATCTCTGCATTGACTTTCAGGACCTAAATAAGGCGTGCCCAAAAGATGACTTTTCACTTTCAATATCAGAACTACTAGTGGACAATACTTCCAACTATTTCATGTTCTCATTCATGGATGGATCATCGGGATATAATCAAACCAAGATGACACTTGAAGATGAAAGACATACATCATTCAAAATACCTATTAGCATTTACTACTACACAATCATGCTTTTTGGTTTAAAAAATACTAGAGCTACATATCGAAGAGCCATGATGCATATTTTTGATGAGTTGATTCACCAGAAGGTGGAATGTTATGTTGACGATTTGGTGGTGAAAAGCTTAAATCATGAAAATCATTTTGAAGACTTGAGAATTGTATTGGAGAGAATCAGAAAATATGATCTTAAGATGAATCCTCTAAAATGTGCATTTAGAGTGTCCTTTGAAAAATTCTTAGGGTACATTGTACATCATAGAGGAATTGAAATTGATCCTGCTAAAATCAAGGCAATTGTGGAGATGCCTAACCAAAGAGTTTGCATCAGCTCCGTTCTTTATAAGGATAACTTGCATTCATTCGTCAATTTATATCAAACCTATCAGGATGCTGTTGACCATTTGCAAGGTTGATGAAGAAGGATGGTCCATTCAAATGGGATAAGGAGTGTCAAGAAGCCTTCAATAGTATTAAAAGCTACATATTAAATTCACCAATCCTTGCAGCGCCTACTCCTAGGAAGCCCCTCATTCTATACACAGCTGCATTAAAAGCATTATTGGCACAACATAATGAAGAAAGCAATGAGAATGCTCTTTATTATATTAGTCGAAGATTAATAGGAGCAGAAATAAGATACTCTTTGATAGAGAAGTACTTTTTGGTATTGATCTTTGTAGTCCAAAAGCCCCATCATTATGTGTTATCTTACAAGATTACCCTCAAGGATCGTTCAACTAAAGAACTTGATGACAAGACCAGCGTTGACTGGTCAGTTGGCAAGATGAGCAGTTTACTTTTACAATTCGATATCACACATGTTTCGCAGAAAGCAGTAAAGGGACAAGTTTTAGCAGATTTTCTTGCTGCACATCCCATCCCTATAGACTCTTCTCTTAATGATGATTTTCCTGATGAGCAAATTATGCTCATTCATGAAAAGAAAAAATCACAAATTTGAGAAATGTACTTTGATGGAGCCTCATCGATCAAACAAGTTAAACCTCTAAATTTTCCAAGGGCAAGAGCAGAAATCAACATCATCTTCATAACACCAGAAGGAGGGATAATGAGATGATCATATGGGTTGACTGAGCCAAGAACTAATAATGAAGCTGAGTATAAAGTATTATGTATGTCTTGAAGAAGCTATTTTCATAGGCATTCAAAACTTGCATATTTTCGATGATTCTCAGCTCATTATAAATTAAGTACTTGGCATCTTGTTGACCTCACTTTTGGAGTGAGCTCTCAATCTCCTCTTCTTAGACTTATGACTCTTTTAGACACTAAGAACTCTTTAGTCATAAGACACTTCTAGTGATTAGGTGAACACTTAACCTAAGTCTAAAGACTTAGAAGGGTTAATCATATGATTAAGCCATGTCTTAGGACTTAAGGAAATCACATATTCGATATCGTAAACCCAATCTAGATACACTTTCTCAATTCAAACCTAGATTCAAATCTCAAACTAAACCTCAAATTCAAATCCAGATCCCAAATTTGACTCCAAATGATTGAAACCCAAAATTAACTTTAAATCCCAAGACCCTTCCCAAGTCATATGAACGACATTCATAAGCTTAGCCAAAACTCCCTTTAGATCAAATCAAACTCAATTGATTTCTTTATAAATCAATTGTTCCCTCATTTATATTTACAAATATAAATGAAATCCAAATTCAAATGACCAAAACTATATCCAAAATTAAATCCAAACCCACCTAAGCCCTTTTTCCTTGACTTAGCCAAATTATATCCAGATCAAGTCAAAACCAATGGATTTTCTCTTGAATCAATCATTCATTCAATTATCTTCACAAATATAAATGAAACCTATAATCATCAAATCAAATTGAAGCCAACCCAAGTCAAACCCAACCTAGCCCTTTTGACTTGAAAATTTCAAATGAGCCAAAATCCCTTAGACTCCAAATTGATTACCATTGAATTTATATTCAATCCAGGGATCATTTATAAGTTCAACTAAACTCGAATCAAACCAAAATAAACCAATTGAACCACTTAGGTCCACTTGACCTAAAGTGACCTAAAGGACCAATTTGAGCCAACTTCTAATCCAACCCAAATTGGATTGAACAAAGCTCGCCAAAACCTTCCACCATGATTGTTGATCACCTTATAATGATCAATTGCAATCAATTAGGTCAAACCAAGTCAACTCTTAGCCCAAATGAACTAAAACTAGCTAAAATTTATCCTACATCAAATTGATTGAAACCAATGATTTGAATCAACCCAAAATCAATATTTAAATATGACTTGACCACTAATTGAGCCAAACCAAGCCCAATTGACCATTTGATCCAAGTTGACCCAAATTGGCCTAAAAGACTAAATTTGGGTCAAATCATGATCTAACCCAAATTATTTGCAACCAATGGCTCAAGTTCATTCCAAATTGATTATTGAACTTTACCAAAGCCATAATTAAACCCAATTTGATCAATTGAGTCCAATTAAGCCATTAAGCCCAAATTGGCCTAAATCAAAATTGATTCCAATGAAAGACCATATTCATCTTCAATTAGCCAATTGAACATGAATCAACCCATAATCCAAGGCAATTTAGCCAATTTTGGTCAAATTGGTCAACTTGACCTATTTGACCCATATGACCCAAATTGAGCCAAATCCCTGGAAACCAAACCATGATCCATTAGGGGTTGATCAAACCCGACCCAAACCCATTTGGGATCAACCCAAAATCAACCAAACTCAATTAAATCTCTCATGGATACTCCCTAACATAGGATTTCATCCAACCTCATTTAATTCTCCCCATCACATGCATTCAACTCTCCCCAACATGGAATTTAATGGAGCTGATCATATGGAAAGAATAGAGAACTTTCGAGTAAAAATCTAAAGTTCTCAGTCAATCTATCATTCATCCCAACCACCCCAAGCAAAATGACAACACTTTGGAGTCAATTTTTTTTTTAAAAAAGAGGATTTTTGGCCACTATTAAAGGAGGGAGAAATGAGACTTCATTCCTCTTACTCCTACCACTATTTATCCCCCAAGAGCTCCACAAAGCAACCAGCCACCACTTCCCCACCTCTCTTGAGCCAAAAATATCAAAATAGCATGGATTCTGATAAGCAAAGGGCAAGCACTAGAAAATACATCATTCTGATGTGAAGGTGAAGATCCAAGCTTTTCCCAAGGCCTCTTCCCCCACTCAACATCGTGCTCGGGTCATCACCGCCGCCGAAAATCATCCCCGATGAGGTAACTTTCAAAAAATGTACCTAGCCTTATGATCCTTTATTTGTGACGATTATTTGCGTTATTTTTGAAATTTATCCTAGATAACCCTATATTTTATATCTTACATCATCCTAATTAGAAAATAAAAGTTTTTCGGTGTGAATCAACACAAAAATGAGTCCATTTAGACAAGTTTCTACTTAAAATTTCTCATTTTTCCCCCTAATCCCTCAGTTTTACTACTCACATCCAGAGAGCATCGATCCGCGGATCGATGGTTTGATCGCACGTTGATCACACGATCTAGGCCTTTAGATCTCCAGATGCATTCTGGACTGTCCGATATCAAGGTTCGCGCTGGACGGACGACTCATCACGCGATCAGGCCTTCGATCGGATGCATTCGATTGTCCCGCGGCTAATCGGATGACTCGCGCATGCCGATCACTCGATCCTCGCCCGGATTGCGTGATTCGACCGCCGTCCGACGGCAATTGGACGACCCGGATCAAACCATGCTTTGCGATCATTATGTGCTGATGCCGCGGTGCGCGCGTGATCATATCTGATCAATGCAACACCACATGGCACCGTTGCTACGCCGCGGTGCTGGCTAAATAGAAAAAAAATCAGATTTTCAGATTTTAAAAATTACTTAAATCATATGAAACTTCAAAAATTCATAGAAAATAAAATATCTAACCAAAAATTGCAAACAAGGGCTTGTTGGATTCGTCTTTTTGAGAGGAATTCAAAAAACTAAAAATTCTCTAATTTTACTAAATATCTTGAGCTTAATTTAGGTTTTAGTAAAAATAAATTTTCATTAATTACTCTAAAAATATAAGTCGGATTGAGTTGAAATTTTTAGGAATTAAAATTAAAGTTAAAGCACACTTATAATAAAAATATAAAGTAAAAAAAAAAAACTTATAGATTGGGGGAAATTAAATTTTCAAGCTCAGATTGTCTATTTTAATAAAATAAATCGAATAAAAAAATCTAGAAATTTAAAAAATCTTCAAAATGGCTTAAATCACTTCAGTTAACAGTTAAGATCCTAAATAATAATAATAATAATATGATCTTCTCAAGCTTAATGAACCTACAATAAATATTTAGGGTTAAAATTTAACAATTAAAGGAATTAATTAAAATGAAATTCATAATAATCTAAATAATAAATTAAAATCAGAAATGAAATAGTACTTAAGCAATCATTAATCAAACCTCAAATCAGAAAAATATCATATAATCCTCAGAGAAAATAAAATTAAATATGATTAAACCTATTTAAGTTAATAAAACTCAATTACATGTTTAAATCTTAAATCAAACTTAAAATTAAACAAATCTAGGAAACTTTAACATGGGTCAAACTAGTATAACTAAACCTACACTAAGCATGACATCTTAATCATATGAAACTCCTTAATGAATATAAATAAACTAAAACTAATTAATCATTGAGTAAACTAAAAAGTTAAATTAATTATAAATCCAATACATCATAATCGCTTATTATTAATCAAACCAAATAAAACCCAATAAAGTTAAAGTAAACTTAATTAACATATGATTAAATCACATCCATTTAAAATAAGATATTTAATTAGCCATTAATACATAAACCTAACAACTAAATCAAACATGGATGCAATCTAATGAACATAATAAATGAAGAAAATCAAACGTAACTATGATTATGAATAATCAAGTTTAACCGAAATAAAAATAAACAATTAAATCACTTAATATAATCAAATGATAATAACAATGATAACCCTTTAATCAATAAAATTTTGGTAAATTCTTAATTAAAACTATCATATCAAATAAGTCATATATGGATAATTAAGTCATTAATCTCTAATTAAACAAACCTTTAATTAATCTAATAATTTAAAATTTTAATTACCCTTAATCAAACTTAATTAATCAAACAACTAATTAATACAAACTTAATGAATTAATCCATAATATTAATGAATCAAATTAATTTAAATAAATTACATTAAAGCAAACTCTTAAATTAAGCTTAAATCAAACCCCTAATTAAATTTAATAATTAATCACACCCATCAAGAAAACTAATTAAGTTAATCAAATTAATCATGTTAAACTTAAGCTTAATCAAACATAAATGCAATTAAATACCAATCAAATCCTAAATTAAACAAAAATCATTAAGTCATTAATTGCATCATTAATCTAAATAAATACAAAACCAAATTAAAAATTAAATAAATCTTTATTTAATTTAATAATTAACTTAAAACACTTCTTAATTAAACTAATTAACCTTAAGCTAATCCAATTGAATAAACGTCTAATTAATGTAAACTTAATGAATTAATCCATCATCTTAATGAACCAAATTAACTTTTTAAATCAAATTCAAATCAAACACATAATTAATCTACTAATTAATTTGATGACACATCTTAAATAAGCTAATTGAGTCTATCAAATTAATCATATTAAACTTAAACTTAATCAAACATAAATATAATTAAATACTAATCAAAACTTAAATTAAACTTAAATTATTAAGTCATTACTTACATCATTAAGTTAAACAAATATGAAATCAAATTGAAAATTAAATAAATCTTTATAATTAACATAAATACACTTCTTAATTAAACTAATTATATAATCACATTGAACCTAAGCAAACTCATATACTAATAAAGCTAATCAAATCAAATTAAATCAAATTAAATTAAATTAAGAAAGTCTCTCATCAATTTAATATGTAATCAAATCAAATCTCATCGAACTTATTTAAATAAGATAAACTAATTAACTATCTAATATATGAAATCAAAAATGCAAACCAAACTTTGATAAACATGACAAATGGATGAGATTAAAAATAAAATCTTAATTATAAAGAATCAAACACAATTAAAGTCAAAATAAAATCTTAATTAATCTAATCTGATCAAACTATAAATAAATGAACCATAATCTAACCAAATAAACATAAAATTAAGTCACATAACCATAATCAAAGAAAAGATATAAAATATTAATTTGAATGGATATTGAATTATCAAGATTTAACTAAACCAAAACATCTAATCTAAAATTAATCAATCAAAAACACAGATTTAAACAAACTTAAAACTTAATTAGATATTAAAGATATTGAATTATCAAGATTTAATTAAATCAACACATTTAATCCAAAATCAATCGATCAAATACTTAAATAAACTCAAATTCTAAATGCTAAATCAAATTAAATAAATCAAATCAAATAAATTATACAAATTCAAATGAGATAATTAAAATACTTAAGGACCTTAGTTAGACTCTTTAGGAAGTTAGGATGTAGAATAGCGTGAGTTCCATCTACAAATGGAATTCATTCAACTCTTCATTCTTGAAAATCTAAAAATCACTTTAACCAAATAAAAGTGGAATAAAAATGAAAAATAAATCATTTAAATTGAAATCACCCAAAGGTAAAATTTAAACAAATTCAAACTCTAAATTGAAACTTAAACTAAAGAAGCCTAGTAAATTCTTGTCACATAAAGCCTTAAGCACACATTAGAATACTAAGTCACAACTTTTAGTGCTAAGTTAGGGCTTGTATGTATGATGTTGTGTTTTATTTTATGATGTAATATTTTAGACTGGATGTTAGGGTACATGCCTCATAGACTGGATGGTAGGCCATGATTAGCCTAATCATATTTTCTACAGGGGGTTATGCTTAAGGGGTCACTGCAATAAAAATATAAATACTTTGTAGTTGCTTACTTAGTTTAACCCATGTTGGACAGCATAATTACCCATATGTGGGGTGCTAAGTCCAAATTATTCATATAACTGCTTGGGTTGTATGGTGTGTTTAGCTAACATTTATTTTGCAACTATAACTAGATTTACTTTTTTTTATTTTTAATATAATTTTTTATTAGGAATTAGGATTAGTGTTATGGGGGATTAGGATGAGCAGTGAACAAAAGGCTTAGTCCCTAGGGTGCCTTGTGATGCCTTTAGAGTAAATAAAATCAAAAGGAAGAGAAGGAAGGAATGAAGAAAAGAAGACCCCCATAGCATGTATTATTTTTATAATCTGGGTTATTTAAGGGTAGAGCTCAGCTACCCATTTTCTTTTCTCTTTTTGGGGTGTATGGGCGGAACCCAACCGCACTAGCCTTTTATTATTTTATGGTAGTCTAAAAATTTGTTTGATGTTGTGTTTAGATTGCGTACTAGAATTGCATGCTTTTTTTAGTTTCTTCATGTTTGATGTTTGAATGTGTGGCCTGGATGCGGTAGGCTCTTAGGTTGAAATTAATTTTTATATTCAATTAACAACTCATAATTAAATTTTAAAATAATTTATAATCTCACATAAAAGCCTAAGAATTAAATCAAGATAATAAAATATTTAGTAACCCATTAGCTGGATGATTGTATGTATAACTTCATGCATGTCATATTCTTCCACTCTTGTTAAGAGGGGGCTTCCATTTGTGTCAGAGAATAAAGGCTTAACCTGTGAGAGACTTTGATGAAAGAATGCCCCTTTCTCTCTTAATTTGGCCCATAATCAAGTTGTCATGAATTTAGGCATACAAAATCCCATAACATGTGTCAAAATAAAGAGTTCAAAAGAATCAAATAAATTTGATAAAATTTACATTAGATTAAGTCATAAATTCATACCACTCATACTCTAGTCTCTTAAGGAGTGAGTTTATGGACTTAGTCTCCTTTTTAAATAAACAACTACCTAGCTATATTGCAAAGCATAAGATTTGGACACATGGATTTAAAGCGTAGGAGGTGTTAGTTAGCAGCCACTCCAGGTGATTGTAAGTCCAGCAGTTAGATGGTCTATCCTCTCTTGTGGAGGTAGACCATTATGTCCACCTTTCACTTAGATTTAGGTCCTCGCCAAAGCTCCATAGATTTAGGATCTAAGATTGTTATTTCTCTTTACAGGCTACAAGTTTAAATCCTCACCTCTTAGGTATTTTCACAATCTTGTGTTGATGGATTATAAGTCCTAGTAATCTACTAAAATGTCAACTCAAATAATTAACTCTCTTTAATTTCAAAAATATAAAGCTCAATTATAAGCTTCCTAGTATTATGATCATTTCCTACTTTCTCCCTTTGGATTTCAAAAATAAGTCTTCTCCTTGATCTATCTCATTTAATTTTCTAAAATAGCCAATCCTTTGATAGTCTTAACCTTGAAATCTTTGGAGACCCTAATTGTCTACTTTAATCTAGAGTATTCTCAAGGAATTCCCATTCCTTATGATGTAATTAACTCTGGGGGCTTGTCTCTATAGGGAACTTAATGAACCCAACTTAAAATAAACACTACTCACTTATATCTTTTATACTTGTAAATGTGCATATGGAAAATGGATAAAACAATCACTTTCTTCTACTTAACAAAATCATGCACACATGAAACATTCCAAATTTCTTTAAGCAACCTCTCTTAGAATTCTTTATTAAGGTGTGGTAAATACTTGCATTGCATGTATAAATATTCTTAGGATCCATTCATATGCATGCTATACACATGTGAGAAAGAAATAAAATGTTGAGTGTTTTGTGATAGTAATTCACTTTACTTAATATTAAAATACCTTTCTTTTTGAATAGGTTTATTTTGAGATAATCTAAACTTAGGATTAATTAAAACTCATAATAAAACATTCACTAAATAAAAAGCATTGATGAATCTACCTTAGAAATCATTTAAGGTAGGGAGGAAAGAGAAGTTCTCTTATCTTTTCTTCTCCTTACAACCTTTAGTAATTAAGTAGGTTTATTCAAATAAAATCAAATCATCAAATAAAATTAACTCATATCAACAAATAACTTAAATGAGACCACCCTTCTATGTTGAACCATTTCCCACTAAAAAAAATCCTAACCTTAAAGCCTAGCTAAGCATACCACACAAATCTTACATGGCACACACATTAGGCTAAGTCACCACTTTTAGTCTTATGTTTGGGTGGTGCATGGTTTGATGTTTACTTTTATTTTATGATGTGATATTTTAGTCCAGATGTTAGGGTGTATGTGCGTAGAATGAATGGTAGGATGATTTAGTCTAATCACTATCTTCTGCAGGGATTGTGCTTAAGGGGTGCTTTAACAAAAATGTAATTATTTTTGCTATGCAGATTGCTTATACCCTTAAGCATAATCCAAAAATAGGCCAGGTGGACTTGGTTACCCATGCATGGGGTGCTAAGTCCAATTTGTTTATATACATGCTTGGGAATTTGTGGATTGCTTAGCTAATCTCTATTTTGTAGGTTTTACTTAGATTTACTTTTCCTTTTCATGTATTTTTGTAATTAGTATTTTGGAATGATTATTATGAGGATTAGGATGAGCATTGGTTATAAGGCCATGCCTTATGTACCATGTGAAGCATTTGGAGCATCCACCTTCTTACCATCCAAAAGAAAGAACCAAAGAAGAAAGATGAAACGAAGAAGAAAGAAGAAAAGAGGAACAAAGAAATGAAGCTTGAAGACCCCCATAATAATGAATTTCTTGCTTAATTGAACTTAATTCATTTGTAATTTGGGTTGTATAAGGGTAGAGCTTGGCTACCCAATTTATTTTTGGGTTTATGCGATGGTGCCTGACCACAAATGACCTTTTATTCTTTTACGTTAGCTTTATAAAATGTGTGATATTTTGATTAGCTTATGCATTAATATGACATATTCTCCTAGTTTCTTCCTTGCTCTAATGTATGGCCTGCATAGCGATTAGGCTCTTAGGAAAAAATAAATCTTCTACCAAATCTAACAATTCAAAATTAAGATAAAGAACTCATAACCTCACTTAAAGCTTAGGTTAAAAATTAAGATAAAAGAATTAGTAACCCCTTAATTGGATGAGTATTTTTTTACAACATCATGCACAAATGCATATTGCTATCACTCTTGATTTGAGGGCTTCCACTTTAGCCAGAGACACTTGGCTTGACCTTTAAGAGCCATGGTGAAAACACACCTCCTCCTTTCTTGCTGATTCTGGCCAATAACCTTACTTCTCATGCATTAGGCATATGAATCCTATAAGCTTGAGTCAAATGATTGTCCAAAAATAAAAATAACATGAAATCTGAATTGCATTAGATTTAGGTCATTTGAACCATACCCTTACATGATCTAGTCTTTTTAGAGAGTGAGTTTTAGGATTTAGTCTCTTTCTAAATAGATAACAGCCCAACTATCTTGCATAAAGCATAAGACTTACATACAGGTATTTAAAATTGCAGGAGGATTTAGTTGGCAGCCACCCCCACACGGTTGTAAGTCCAAGCAGTCGGGTGATTTGTCCTCTCTTGTGGAGGCAAACTGAATACCCATTTTTCACCTTAGATTTAGGTCATGGTTTTGGCCCTCGTCAAAGCTCCCTAGATTTAGCTTCTGAGGTTGCTTCTCCCTTTTATGGGCCATAAGCATAAATCCTCACCTCTTAGGCATTTTCATAACCTTGTATTGTGAAATTATAAGCCCTAAACTTCTAATAAAAATTTAACTCAAACAAATAAATCCCCTCAATTTTAAAAATGTAAAGCCCAACCATAGGATAATTTGAGATATTTATTAGGCCTCATAGTATCCTAAACATCCCCTACTCACCTCCATTTAGCTTCAATAAGAACTCCCTCCTCTTGATCGATCCCATTTGATTTTCCAAAAATAAACTAATCGATTGATAGTGCTACCTATTAAAATCTTTAGATACAACGATCATTTACCTTAATCGAGAGTATTCCTTGGGAATCCCCTTCCTTAAGATATAATTAACTATGGGGGCTTTCCCCTATAGGGAACTTAACGAACCCGATTTAAAATAAATCCTACTTTATTTTTCCATGTAAAGTAAAGGAAGAATCTTTAGTACATATGCAGACCCATTATCCTTAGGAGTTCTTATTGAGGTGATTAGGTCTATTGTAGGGTGGTGACTTCCATCTTTCGAGATAGTACACCTCTTCTCAATGTCATACCCGATCACCCTAATAAGAATATCTGTAGATCTACATGGAGTCCACATCAAAAGGCATATATTTTTGTTTTCATTTATCCTTTTCAAAAGGATAGATGAAGGTGGGAATATTTTTACCACAAGAGGTTATCAAATTTGACCTAGTAAGATGCGACTCAAGTTCCTCCTCATACTCCTCAAAATCAACATGGAACTATACCTAGAAGAGCTAAGAATGACATTACCTCAGAAAAGCAGTGTGAAGCCTTTGTAGTAGAAGAGCCACATGATTGGAGGAAACCCTTCATCGACTACTTTAAAGAAGGCAAATTACCAAATAATAAATCATTAGCAGCTCAAATCGAGAAGATGATGTTGCACCATACTTTCATCAACAACACTCTATATCATAGATCTTTTGAAAAAATGTGGCTATAATGTCTAAATATAGATGGAGGCACTAAAGTGATGATTGAAATTCATGAAGGACTTTGTGGTGCACATCAATCAAGTCCCAAGATGGCAGCAAAGATCAAAAGGATGGGCTATTATTGGCCATCTATGATGAGAGACTGCATCAATCATGCTAAAAAGTTTCATTAATGTCAAGCACATGGGAATATAATCCATCAACCTCCAAATTCACTACACCCAACAATAGGCCCAATGCTAAAGATAATTAATTGACCATCGCAGGACCGCTTCATCCTAACAACGATTGATGATTTCTCTAAATGGGTTAAAGCTACCCCATTTAAAGAAGTTACTACCAATCGAGTTATTAACTTCTTTACTCATAATGTGGTCTATAGATTTGGAGTGCCACATCGAATAATTTTTGATAATGACACAGCTTTCAAAAGTGCAAAGATTTATAGATTCATTGATCGACATAAAATTGATTGATGATACTCTTCAATATACAATCCAAGCGTAAATGGTTTGGTAGAGGCCTTCAACAAGACATTAGCCAAGCTGCTCAAGAAAATTCTCACTAAAAATAAAAGAGAATGTCATACTAAACTAATAGAGGCATTATGGGTGTATCGAGCCACCTACAAGATACTTACTAAAGCCACTCCCTATTCATTGGTATTTGGAACTGAGGTGGTTCTTTCGCTTGAAGTTGAGTTGCCTTCACTTTGAGTAGTCATACAATACAATCTAACTGAAGATCAAAATGCTCAACTGCAGATGGAGGAACTCGACGTGCTTAATGAAGTTAGATTGCAAGCTCATCAAAATCTGGAAGTTTATCGAGCAAAGATGTTCAGGGCTTTTGACCATACGGTGAGGCCTTGAACATTTCAAAAAAGAGAATTAGTCCTAGTACTGAGAAGACCAATTATCCCCAATCAAAAATTTGTTGGCAAATTTGAGCCTAATTGGGAGGGCCCTTTTGTCATTAAAAAAATGTATCAAGGAGGGGCCTATCAACTCATTGACTTAAAAAGTGAAAGATTAATGCCACCAATCAATGGTCATTACCTGAAATAATATTATACATGATAAATACATTCTCGAGGTATAATAGAAATCCCCCTACAAGACATGGGGCATTCTTTTTAGTATATCTATTTAGGTCAACATCGTATTTCATGCCGAGATCCCTAAATAAATATACTCACTCAAGATGAAAAAAACTTTTCCATGAAAACTCTCCTCTTGTACAGGGGATTTTTTAGATTTATATACATAGATGAAATCAATGTTACATATTAAAACCCTCTTAGGAGCATATCAATTCAAATATTGATGTATTTACTTAATTTACATCTGAAAAGTTTTTCTAAATGTGCTTTAGAATTCCCCCTGCAAGATAGGAGACATTTTCAGTTCATGTTATGTTTATTTGAGTTAACTTTATGCTATAAGATGAGATCCTCAAATATATTCTAATTCATGTTGACATCGAGCTTTACACTAAAATTGCTGAATATATCCATAATTATTATTGCTAAGTTATAGGTTCTTGCAGAAATAAAAAGAATCTATTTCTATGCATAAAAAGATAACCATAAATGCCAAAAAAATTTATCCCCTAGATTTGTCAAATGTAGAAGATCAAGTTAGAAGGACTCCCAATTTTGGAAGCTTTAATCGACTGAGTTGGAAAAATATCAACCTCTACATCTTGAAGTCTAGGACATAGATGGGTTCTAAAGGTCGAACTCAGTAAGCCCACAAATGGTCGAGTTGCTGATGCCTATTCACTCAACATGCTACAAGAAAAGGATGCAGTGAAAGAGCTCTCGTTCAATAGTCTGATGATAAAACCACTAACCCACTACAGCTTAAGTGGAAGACTCGAGTAGGTTATAAAGGTCAAACTCAACAAGCCCAAATGTGGCCGAGTTTCTAACGCTCTCCTCACTCAATAAGCCGTAAGAAAAGGCCATAGTGAAAGAGCCCTTGCTTGTTAGTCTAATGATGATAGTTGTTCAACATCAAATCAAATCTAGCTTAGCCCAAGAGGTCTTTCTACTTGATTGATAGACTAAGACAATCTGAGGAAACACTCAATTCAGAGCTGCCACAACCCAATCTTTATATTGCCTCCAGAGTGATATTTCAATTTATTCTCAAATGATTTGATTAAGCTGAAAGCACAGATCAAAGCCAATCTCCTCATCAAGTCCGTCAAAGCAGAAAACATAGGATCGAGGGAACAATTCCATAGTTCATGCAAAGTCGATGGCCGAACTAAAGGAATTTTATAGTTATTTAGTCCGTTAAAGCACACATTGCTAGGTTGATAACTCAACATAGACCTAGTATAAGCCAAAAGGCTAGGTCATCTATACATGCCCTTCAATGAATCAATCAAAGTAGCAAGCACAGGATCCACGACTTACATACACTTCCTGACAAGTCAATATGGATAAATCAGGTCAATCCTTCATCAAGTTCATCAAGCTTAAAGCTAGGACAGAAGGAATTCCAAATCTCAAAGTAAGTAGACAAATTTCTCCATCAAACTCAACCAAGCATGAAGCTAGGGTTGGAGGAAACTCAAATCTGCAATGACATAAAATAAAGTGATCTTCAGCAAAGTCATTAAAGTAGAGAGTAGATGGTGTAAGAATTCTTATCTATCCAATAAGTTGATAATGATAAATTGGTCAATCCTGTCATTTAGCATGTCCTAAATAAGACATCATACTAATAACAAATCCTATAAAAACTTTGTAAGCTATTGCAATCGAAGCTGAAATGATCCAAGTTCTGTGACTAGCCCAAAGGGTCAACCAGTTTTCAATAAACGTGACTCACTCCATACGTGGATCATATTTTTTGGGGGCATTTGTTGACCTCCATATATGTGTCATAAGTCGAGTCAAGCCCACAAGTCGAATTCGAAAGACTTCGGAAGTGACAGTGCATAAATTGGGGCTCAAAATACACTAGATGTCACTAAAAATGATCAAAATGACCTCCAATCGATGAACAGACTTTGCCGTCATATTCAGAACATAAAAATTTATTGGAATATAAATATTCTACAATCTAACGATCAACAAATCAAGCGATCGAGCTATCAATATGCTGACATGCATATCGGGGAAGGAAGCTGTGATGATATCTAAACAACCTTTGTTCATGAAATTGATTATGCCGTTAGCTTCAAAATGCTGAAAACTATTAAATGAGACTATCCACACTCAATTTTGTCGAGTATGTACAAATGTGGAATGATTGGAATGATAACACACAATAGAGGTTGAAATACATGGGACGTCACCAAAATCTACCCAAATGATCTTCGATCAATGTACGAACTTTTCCATCACATTTAGAATATCAAAATTGGTCAGAATATAAATATTATACAACTTGATGATCAATCGATGAAGTGATCGAGTCATCAATGTGCTTGCACATATATCGAGATCAAGAAGCACCGATGCAAACCAAATGACCTCCATTCGTGAAATTGATTGTGCCATTTGTTTTGAAATATTGAAATCTATCAAGTAAGACTGTTCGCACTCAATTCGAACGAGTCTGAGTGAACATTGAGTGGTTGGAAATAATAATGCGTATTTTGAGCTAAAATTGACCCAATTTGACACCGACTTGAACCAAACGGCCTTCGATTATGAAATGGACAGTGTCGTTGCATTTAGAACATCAGAATTATCTTTAATTGATATATATGTTGATTATCTAATCATGTCATAATAAAATTTAAATTAAAGTTAATTAAACACTTAAAATTAATTTAAAAAAAAAGACCTTATTACTCTAATAAAGCTGATCGACCCCCCCCAACCCGTTCGGCCTGACCTAATCCATGTGCACAATCGAATGAGATCCCCTTCCTCTTCTTGCATGGGCTTCCAAACCTCCATAGCTCACTCTTGTACTCCCTCCTTCACACGCAACTGCACATGAGATCTCCACACTCGGCTCCTCCATGCTCCATGATTCGAATGGCAAGCAACTGTTCCCTCCTCCCTCAACTACTCCCGCTGGCGATCCCTCTTTCTTCTCTTCAAGCACACACAAAGAGGTCTCTCCCATTTCTTCCCCTTGTCAAAGCTAAATGAAGCTTCCACTTCCTCCCTCCAAAAAAAAAATAATAAATGAAAAGTGCTCCTCTCTCCCACTTATGTGATCCAAACTGAGCTTTACTCCCACTTCCTCCCCTCTCCAAATGGCGAACGGTAAAATCTTTCTCTTCCCTTTCTTCATCTTTTTTCTCTCTTTCTCTTCCTTTTTTCTTATTAGGGCACGATGAGATGAAAAATCAGCTATAACGTCATAATACACCACTAGATACACTCATTAGGGAGTACTGAGTAAGCCAACATATGTTAGATGTTGCTCCCTTTAGTCCAATCACAAATTTTATCAAATTTTTAGACTTAGAAAAGTTGGGTGGGGAGGGATAAAAGAAATAATCAAAAATCATTAAAAAGGAGAAAACACATAAACAATGAAACAATATGAAAGTGCAAAGTCCCAAGATTAAAATCAATTTGCAAAGAAATCAAACTTGGAATGATATTTATAAAGGACTTAATAATGCATCATAAACTTGAAAATGATTCATTCAATGGATTTTAAATCATTACATTTCATGTTAGAGAAAAAAATAAAGTGATCTAAATTAAGCACAATCAAGATTGGAGAATGACGATGATGCTTGATAATTCATTTACATTCTATAACAAACTATAAGGGTTAATGATTAATTAGTTAGGAAGAATTAAGTGAATATTGTGGCTTATGTTCTATCATGTGTGAAAATGATTGAAATAGAATAAGCCAAATGCAAATATAACTTTGAATTCATGTTATAGTTATGAGGATGTTACATGAAGCTAGAAGGTTAATTTTCAAATGAGATAGAGGTCAATTCAAACCCTAAAGTGAGATTCATAAAGAACAAGTCTTCTTATGTAATCCATATAATAGAATGTCTAATTTAAAATAGATTTCTGAAGAAGGCTTCAGTGAACATAAACTTGGCACGTATCAAATTATTTGAGTGCTATCTTCAAGTTGAGGTAAAAATCAAGTGAATTTCAAAAGAGATTTTCACTAAAGGAGAGCAACCTGTTGAAAAGATTATAAGCCAAATGATATTTGAGAATTGAAAAATCTAATAAGTAAACTAATTGTAAGCAACATTTTAAATTACAATCTAAATTAAAATGCCACCGGATTCGCAACACATTGAACAAGACAATAGAAGGCGTTAATTAGGGCATTCTCAAATACACCCGCATGGGCCTCGATACTATATCGAATGAGGGATGGGTAGTAGTGGTGGTATGATGATGATGATGATGGTGGCCAACGGTGGCGTACGGTGGTGGTCGAGGTGTGTCGGCAGCAGCGGTAGTGGTGATGACTGAGGTGGTGGCGATGGTAGGGCGTGGTTGTCGGTGGCGGTGGTCGGTGACCATCAACTGGTGGCACGATTATGCTTGGAGGATCTTCAAGCCTCAGAGTTCTCTCTTCTCTTTAGATTTTGCTCCCCTCATGTGAAGAACGAGGAGCTATTTATAGATTAGAGGAATGATATTTTTGTAAATATGTGCAAAATCCAACCACTCTATTGGATGGATCAAACTGATTCTTTTGATCATCTAATGCATTTTAAGTATTTAAATGCTCAAATGAAGTCATAATCAAGAGATTTTGGGCTTGTTAGACCCGTCTCGTCAAGATGCTCGATTTGATTATAAACCTCATATTTAGGAACTATTTAGGGATTCAACTAATATCCCAAAGTTTTCAATGATATTTTAAGTGTTTGATCTAGGCTAGTTTCAACTTAGGATCAAATTGCTTTCGACATCAAGATTCGTGCTTCAACAAGTACAATTTTTAGTGCATATTAGTTGCCCCTATGTTTAGATAACATTATCTCCATTATTCAAAAATACACATTGGATAAATAAAAATAATAACTTCTTCAATGTTAATGAAATTTGCGAGTTTATTAACCTTTGCATCACATATAGTTTGAGAGAATAGATCTTCATGGGTGCACAAGACTATGATCACGGGAGTGGGTGCAGGCTGGGCGTGGTGCGTCTCGTGGATGCAAGGTGAGAGGCCACCAGCTTGTCAAGGCATGGGATGTCTTGAGCGTGGTCCTGGAGCATGGGAGCCCGTCCCAGTGCAAACTATGCTGCGATGTGCTCCCGCGTGCACAAAGGCATGCAAGTGAGAGGAAATTTTGGATTTTTTTTTGTCCGATTTTTTCTTACTTTTTTTCCTTTTTCCTTAACTTTTATAAAAAAAAGATAATGGAGTGTAGAAATTTTGAAATCCATTTAAGTGTTTCCAAATTTCTTCTTAAAATTTATTTCCTTTTTGCCCTTATTATGGATCTATGAAAACCCCCCCTTAAGGTCAAGTAAGGAGAGACAGTTTTCTCCCATATGCTCTAATGTTCTTTTGCGTTGGATGAAAAATTTTCCAGTAGATGTTCAGGGGCTAAGGGTAATAATTTTTTTTTCTTTTGTTAATGAAGCTCTGACCTTGTTCTAAAAAGAAGGTCATTTATTTTGTTGATCAAGACCCGTAGTTCATACGGCGAGGCTCAAATTTTCCCTCGAGAGAGGCATCAACTGTCCTCGTTGGATTGACCAGATTTGGAGGTGATCAAGGTCCATAGTTTATACGGTTAGGCTCTAATTTTCCCTCGAGAGATGCATCAACTGCCCTTGTCGGACCGACCGGGTTTGGAGGCGATCAAGGCTCGTAGTTCATACGACGAGGCTTTGGTTTTCCCTCGAGAGAGGCGTCAACTATCCTCATTGGACCAACTGGGTTTGGAGGCGATCAAGGCCCGTAGTTCATACAGTGAGGCTCCGATTTTCCCTCGAGAGAGGCATCAATTATCATCGTCGGACTGACTGAGTTTGGAGGTGATCAATGCCCGTATTTTCTACTTTTTCTTGTAGAAAATTGAATTTCTTGAAACTCCAATGGATGGTTTAACAGTTGACAACTGCCACAGTGGCTGGGAAGCATCAATTAGGAACCATCCCTCAAAACGCTCAGAGAATTTAGCTGGTAATTTCATACAATCATTAGAGAGAAATAGCTTATTTTCTTTGTTTTTGTGACCTCACATGTATGCATGTATTTTTTATTAGATCGTAGAAGAAAATTTTTATCAAAACTGTCAGTGAGCAACGGAGTCAAGAAAGAATATGCCCAAGTATTGAGATAAGTGAGTTGCTTGACACAATTCTTAGATCTTTCTCTCATCTTATTTATTTCATATTTATCATGTATTTTTAAAGGATGATGGCTGAAAAAAAATCAACAGTGTGACAGCTACAGACGATATTTCATCCACTATCACAGATGACAGTTTAATGATGCTCTGTAGGAAATTTCATTTCCCAAATGAGTTGGTGGCTCTTGTTGCCAAAAAGTTTGATCGGGCATATTTTTCTCCACAAGGATACCTTACTATTTCTGAGATGATTTTTTGTGCGGGCTACTCTTCCCTTTGGCTCCTGAATTGATTGAGATTTTTAAAATATGCTGTGTACCTTTATCATAATTTTCATTTCGAGCTTTGGTGATCATTGTTGATTTGACCATCTTCTTTAGAGAGCATGGTGTGGCTTTGAATATCAAGTACTTATACAGAATGTCTAGGTTCATATGTGATGCTTAGGGACATGTTTCATATCGAGGTATAAATAATTGGATAGAATTTTCAACACAAGATCCATCTTGAAGTTGGTCTAATGGGTTCTTTTTTATGAAAAATGAGTGGGGTCTCCTCGAGAGTTGGGGAAGATTGAACGACCTTCCAGATCCATTACTGAGTAAAGAGAATGAAATCCTGACAATTCTCAATATTCATGATGTAGGAAGCTTGCAACATGAGTTACGTCACATTGGTAAGTATATAATTGAAGATAGAATGTTTAATGTTGTCCTTTCCATTCTACCATGGAGATTTTATGCTCTTCCACTGAAGAAATCAAGCAAAGGTAATGAAAGGTCTTCTCATATTCACATGATTCTTTCAAGAAGTCCATTAGGAAGTCATGGTGACAACAATGCTTCTTCTTTAAAGAAAAACAAGACATGTGCCGAAGTAACCTATGTCAAATATTTATGGAGAAGATGTTCTCCCTCAGTTGGCCACTGAGAGTTTAGCTATCTCAACTCATAATGGGAGAATTCATCTCATGAAGCTACATATTTCTGCAGAGGTGTTAAAGCATGTATGCACTGGACGTCAACGAGTAGACGAATTAGTATGACATCTTCTCTTTCTCTCTCTTTTCTTCTTTCCTTTTTTCTTCATGTAATATTTGTGATTTTTTGATTATAGATAACCTAAACATTAAGGCTTATGGCTCATTTGGGTGTCACTCTAGATGAGTGGCATACTGAATTTGTGAAGGTAAAATATTGCAAGACGAGTATGAGCAAAAGATGAGTGCTAAGACCAAAGAAGTGATAACTCTAGAGGATCAACTAATTGGGTGTGGAACTGAGCTAGCAAAGATGTCAACTTCTCTTTCTCTCCACTGTCAGGAGGTGGAGCATACTCGTGATGAGCTAATTAAGGTGAGAGCAGAGACACACCAAAAAGAGAAAAGACACAAGTCATTTGCAGTGGAGAAGAAAGCTATTGAATTGGAGAAGAAAGCATTACATGATCGTCTTTCTGAGAAGGACCTTATTATGTCAGAAGTAGAAGCAAATGTCATATCCTTGAAGGTAGTGGCAGATTTTTAGAAATCCCTTACTTATCGCGATGCTATCGAGGATCATATCCAAGAAGCTCGTAATCATATTATTGATGTTGAAGTGAAGGAATTAGAGCACCAATGTATGGAGGAAGGCTTCATCTGAGGATTCCTAAAAGGAATTTGCTTAGTAAATCACAATACTAGGGCTAGTATTGAGAATCTATCTCCCATCCAAGTATCTAAAGACCCTTTGCTAGATTCAGGAGATGAATGGGTTGAAAGTGAGTTTAAGGTAGCATCTTCCAGCGGTGAGGAAGATGTTGATATCTTGTAGTATCACTTGAGGATGCATTTCTTTACCTTTTATATATGTATAATTTTTTTATATCCATAATTTTTATTCTTTATTATATCATCATGTTAGAGCTATCAATGATATTAGTAAATTAAAAATTTTGGGTGATTTGCTCTTTTTTTTACTTATTCGAGGTGATTGAGCAGAATATTATTTGGCGATACTAACCTGTACGAAAGAGGTTGTGGGAAGTCCACCAATAAATTCTTGACATATCCTAGGTATTAGTTAAAATATTATTTGACATCTTACCTGTATGGAAGAGGCCATGGAATGTCCATCAAGGACTTTTTGACCTATCCTAGGTATTAGTCAAAGTGTTACTTGACTTCTTACTTGTATAGAAGAGGCCATGGAATATCCATCAAGGATTTTTTTGACCTATCCTAGGTATTAGTCAGAGTGTTACTTGACTTCTTACCTATATGGAAGATGTTCGATAAAATCCCCTCGGGATTGATCATTCCCCAACTGAGATACAACATGAATTGTGCATTTCTTAAGTGAGAGGATTAAATGAAGAAAATTGTTTATATGAAACAAGCTTGAAAGAAAAATCCATAAACTCATTACTTTGATAAGGTCGATGATAGAATATTATCATAAGATAACTTAACAAAGATATGAGTTGAAGAGGAAATGACAAATGAGGCATAATAAAAGTTGCAATATTTATGTAGTAAGAATCACTGATAATACTTCTGGAGATCCTCCGTGTTCCAAGTTTGAGGCAAGGTTTTTCCCTCTAGATCCTTGAGCTTAAATTTTCCTGGTTTGACCATGGCTGTAACCACATAAGGGCCATCCCAAAGAGGTGAGAGCTTATTACGTTGAGAGCCTTTGCCAGCAGCTTTAATACTTTGCATGACCAAGTCACTGACAGAGATGAGAAAGGGTTTCACTCTTTTATTGAAGTGATGAGCTACTCTTTTATGGTAGGAAGCAGTTCGAAGTAAGGCCATGTCACAAGTTTTGAGGAGTAGGTCCAAGTTCTGTCAGAGTTTTTCTTTGTTACTATTATGATTGAATGATTGAACTCTTGGTCTTAGAATCCTGATATCTGCTGGTATAATAGCTTCGATGTCAAAACATAAATTATATGATGTCTCACTAGTTGAAGTTCGTGATGTAGTATGGTAAGCCCAAAGAATATTAGATAGCTCCTCAACCCATTGCCCCTAGCCTTCTAGAGGTGCATTTTAAATTTTTTAAGTATAGTCCTGTTGGTTGCTTCAGTCTATCCATTAGTTTGAGGATGGGTTACAGCCGTATGCAGCAGCTGAATGTGAAGATCTTTACAAAAAGATGTAAAGACTTTTCCAGTAAATTGAGTTCCATTATCGGTGATGATCTTTGCAAGAATACCGAATCAACATATTATATTTGTTCAAACAAATTATTTAGTATTTGCCTCCATGATTTTAGTGAGTGGTTCAACCTCCACCCATTTAGTGAAGTAGTCGATAGATAAAATGATAAACTTTTATTGCCTTGACACTACTGGAAAAGGTCCCATGATATCAATTCTCCATTGAGCAAAATACCATTGGCTTTGAAGGGATGAGAGGTCTGTATGTGGTGTATGAGAGAGGTTAGAGTGCAACTGATAACTCACACATTTTTTGTTAAATCCAAGGCATCTTGCCTCATTGTAGGCCAATAGAATCTTTGCCTCATAATTTTAAGGGCTAGCACCCTTCCCCCTAGGTGTTCTCCACATATCCCAGAGTGAACCACTCTTAATGCATAATCTGCCTCTCATGGTGAGATGCATTTAAAGTATGACCCAGAAAAAGCTTGTTTGTATAGTTCACCTTCGATAATAATAAAGTTTGTAGCTTATCTTCAGAGATGAGTTGCAGCAGTTGAGTCTTCAGAGAGGGTCCCTTCTTGTAGAAAAGATAGGATGAGGTCCATCCACGAAGGTTTCTTCATCTCATTAATAGCTTGTATTACCCATGACCCTTGGATACTAGAAAAATATATTTTCTCAACACACCTTCTCTTAAATAGATCTCAGTAGCAGAGGTAGTGAGCTTAGTGAGAGCATCAACTTGAGTGTTCTTCTTTCGAAGTATGTGAATGATTTGATGTGTCTTGATATGGGAAAGAAGTGATCTCACCAAGCTGAGGTATTGTGTTAGTTAGGGATTATGAGCATTAAAGTCTCCCTCAACCTGGGAGGCGATAAGCTGAGAGTCAGTGTGGATCATTGAGTTTTGAGCATCATAATCGATGATAAGTCTTAACCCTATGATGGGAGCCTCATATTCAGCCACATTAGTAGTTGGAGGGAATTTTATGCAAAGTTCATACTTTAAAGTACCTTGTTGGGGGGAATAATTAAGATTCCTGCTCTGGCATCAGTATTTCCTGAAGCCCCATCAACATAGAGGGTCTATTGAGGAGATGAAAGGGGCATAATAGATAGCTCATTTGGATTAGGGATAGTGCACTTAACTATAAAGTTTGTGAGTACTTGAGACTTTATGTCTGGCCTGGGTAGAAAATGAATATCAAACTCTTCCAATTCTACAAACCATTTGATTAACCTTCTAGATGCCTCTGGTTTCTGTAGAATGACCCTCAATGGTAAATGGGTATAAACATCGATGGTGTGAGCTTCGAAGTATAGACACAATTTTTTTGCTGAAAAAACTAAAACCAAAGCCATCTTATCTGCTAGTGGATAACGACTTTCTATATCAGAGAGAATTTTTCTAACCTAGTAAATTGGTCATTGTATCGCATTTTCTCTCGCACTAAAATTAAGCATATTGCATGGGAAGAGACTGTGAGATATAAGTGTGGTGAAAATATTCCCACCTTCATCTATCCTTTTAAAGAGGATAAATGAAAACAAAAATATATGCCATTTGTTGGGACTCCATGTAGATCCACAGATGTTCTCATTTGGGTGATTAGGTATGACATTGAGGAGAGGTGTACTATCTAGAAAGACAGAAGTCACCACCCTACAATGGACTTAATTATCTCAATAAGGACTCATAAGGACTATGGGTCTTCATATGTACCAGAGATTCTTCCCCTACTTTACATGGAAAAGTAAAGTAGGGTTTATTTTAAATCGGGTTCATTAAGTTTCTTATAGAGGCAATCCCCCATAGTTAATTATATATTAAGAAATGAGATTCCTTAAGAATACTCTCAATTAAGATAAATGATCGTTGTCTCTAAAGATTTCAAAGATTAGATTATCTATAAATTAGTTTATTTTGGAAGATCAAATGGGATTGATCAAAGGGAGAGAGTTATTATCGAAGCCAAAGGAAGATAAGTAGGAGATGCTCATGATGCTAGGAAACTTAGGGAGCATCTTAAACTATCCTATGGTTGGGCTTTACATTTTTGAAATATGAAAAGGATTTACTTGTTTGAGTTAGATTTTTATTAGAAATTTAGGGCTTATAATTCCATGATGCAAGGTCATGAAAATACCTAAGAGATGAGGATTTTTGCTTATGGCCCAAAGAAGGGAGAAGCAACCTCATAACCTAAATCTAGAGAGATTTGGCGAGGGCCAAAAGCACAACCTAAATCTATGATGAAAAATAAGTATTCAGTTTGCCTCCATAAGAGAGGACAAATCACCCGACTGCTTGGACTTTCAACTGCCTGGGGGTGGCCGCTAACTAACTCCTCCTACAATTTTAAATTCATGTAGGCAAGTCATATGCTTTATGCAAGATAACTAGGATGTTATTTATTTAGAAAGAGACTAAGTCCTTAAAGTCACTCCTTAAAAAGACTAAATCATGTAAGGGCATGCTTCAAATGACTTAAATATAATTTAAACCATGTTACATGTTATTTTCATTTTTGGATAATCATTTAACTCAAGATTATAGGATTCATATGCATAATGCATGAGAAGTAAGGTTATTGGCCAAAATCAGTGAGAAAGGAGGAGGTGTGTTTCCACCATAGCTCTCAAAGGTCAAGCCAAGTTTCTCTGGCAAAGGTGAAAGCCCTCTAATCAAGAGAAAAAGCAATATACATTTGTGCATGATGTTGTAAAATAAATACTCATCCAGCTAAGGGGTTACTAATTTTTTTATCTTGATTTTAATTTTTAGCTTAGGTTATGAGTTCTTTATTTTAATTTTGAATTGTTAGATTTGGTATAAGATTTATTTTTCCCTAAGATCCTAATCCACATCCAAGCCATACATCAAACAAGGAAGAAACTAGGAAAAAGATGTCATCTTAATGCAGAAGCTAAACAAAACATCACACATTTTTATAAAGATAACGTAAAAGAATAAAAGGCCATTTGTGGTTGGGCACCACCGCACAAACCCGAAAATAAATTGGGTAGCTGAGCTCTACCCTTATACAACCCAGATTATAAATGAATTAAGTACAATTAAGCAATGGATTTATGGTTATTAAGGTCTTCAAGCTTCATTTCTTCATTCTTCTTTTCTTCTATCTTCTTCTTTTCTTCTATCTTCTTTGATTCCTTCTTTTGGATGGTTAGAATGTGGATACTCCAAAGGCTTCACATGGTACATAAGATGTAATCTTATAACTAATGCTCATCCTAATCCCCCATAATAACCATTCCAAAATCATAATTGTAAAAATACATGAAAAGGGAAAAACTAAATCTAACTAAAACCTATAAAATAAAGATTAGCTAAACAAACCACACATTCCCAAGCATGTATATAAATAAATTAGACTTAGCACCCCACATATGAGTAACCAAGTCTGCCTAGCCTATTTTAGATTTTACTTAGGGGTATAAGCAACCTGCACAACAAAAGCAGTTAAATTTTTATTAAAGCACCCCTTAAGCTCGATCCCCTGCAGAAGATAATGATTAGAATAAATCATCCTACCATTCATTCCAATCACATACACCCTAACATCCATAACTAAAATAACATATAACAAAATAAAAGCAAATATCAAATCATGCTCCCCCCTAACGTAGGACTAGAAGTGGTGACTTCACCTAATGTGTGTGCCATGTAATGTTTGTGTGGTATGCTTAGCTAGGCTTTAAGGTTAGGATTTTTTTAAGTATGAAAAGGTTCAACTTAGAAGGGTGGTCTCATTTAAGTTATTTAGTTGATATGAGTTAATTTTATTTGATGATTTGATTTATTTTGAATGAACCTACTTAATTACTAAAGGTTGTAAAGAGAGGAAAAGAGAAGAGAATTTCACTTTCCTCCCTACCTTAAGTGATTTCTAAGGTGGATTCATTAATGATTTTTATTTCATGAATATTTTATTATGAATTTTAATTAATCCTAAGTTTAGATTTTTTGTAAACAAATCTATTAAAAAAGAAAGGTATTTTAAGATTAAGTAAAGTGAATTACTATCACGAAACACACAACATTTTATTTCTTTCTCACATGTGTATCATGCACATGAATGAATCCTAAGCATATCTATACATGCAATGCAAGTATTTAGGACACCTTGATAATGAATGCTAAGAGAGGGTGCTTAAAGAAATTTGGAATGTTTAATGCATGCATGATTTTGTTCAGTAGAAGAAAGTGATTCTTTTATCCATTTTTTTCACATGCACACATGTATATATGAAAGGCATAAATGAGTACGGTGCCATTGTTAACCAGGGGTGTAAGGTATAAGACCTACTTAGGGCTACTTAAAGCCTCATAATCCTGGGGTTGTCTAGACTAATATACCACTTTTCTTAAAAATAAGCATATGTACAAAAAGAAATGCATGGAAAGAGAATGCTAAGTGAGTTACTTAAGAAAATTTGAATGCTTTAGGGTGCATGATTTTCATTGAGTGGAAAAGAGGTTTTCTTATCCACTTTTCACATGCACACATGTATGTATGAAAGGCATAAGTGAGTACGACGCATTGTTAACCAAGAGTGTAAGGTACAATACCTATTTAGGGCTACTTAAAGCTTCACAACCTCGGGTTTTTCTAGGCTAATAAATCATTTTTCTTAATACAAGCATATGTACAAAAGAAATGAATGAAAAAGAAAGAATGCAAAAAGTTTTTTGTTTGTTTGATTCTTGGTTACTTGATTTATATGTGTGATGTGGAGTTCCTTCTTAATTTATGCCATAGAGTATAATAGAATGATTTAAGCAAGTGTTATGTTCTTTTCAAATGAACTATACACTTTGCAAATCCTATTCAAACCTATGTTAAGAGAGAGAAAGAACACATACACATTTTATATATTTCACATGCAAGTTTATAAGTACTTGTAAATAGCATATTTTTCATTTTTAATATTTGGTTTATAAGTTTTGAAAATATTTTTGGATTTAGTAGTGAGAATAGCCATTCATATCTTACTTTAGCCAAAACATGCAATTTGACATAAAGGAAACTTTTTATTTTAATTTTATTTTCAAAAGACATGAATGCATGATTTTTATATAACATACACATTTAGCATGCTAGGAAAGAAAAAAAGTGATGTTAACATGTAATTCCATTCACTCTAATTAATTCTTAAAGACAATCTTTTGAAGTAAGATCATCTAAAGAGAATCAAAAGTTGTTTAAAAAGACTTTAATTTTGTTTTGAGTTTGATTTGAATTAGGAAAGTGTGAGAAGGTTTGCTGGTCCTTAACCATTCCCACATGTGCATATTATTTTAGTTTAATTTTTAAGTGATTATATTAATTTTATGCTTTGGTTAGATTAAGGTGTAGATTAAGTTCATTAATTACCCCTTACTTATATCACTTCAACATATTTAATCAAATAATTATGAGCCAATGTATGACATAAAACTACAAGGAATTTAAATCAGCAATTGGCTCACAACTAATGATTAATTAGGGTTTAATTTAAGTACTTTCATAACCCTTCCCACACATATGGGTTAGGTATGATTTCCTTAGGTTACATAGGTTTTTGAACACCTAAGCATCTACCTAAGATGGATTGATTAATTTTTGGATTAATTTTAGTTTTGAGAATTTGATTTGATTAATTAAGTAGTTCATTTATGGATTAACCCTTAATTAGATTTGCATTAAGGAAGAAAGGAGGTTTAGGGAATAGCTTAAGAAAAATATCCCAAAATCATTCCACAAATCTTTTAATCACTTAAACAAAGTTTAATTATCTTAATCAAGGAATTAAACTAATGTTCACATTATTAATTAATTAAAAGAAAGTGATTAATTATTACTAATTTTTTCCTAATTAACTCATTAATAAATTCCAAGAAAATTAGAGAGGTAGAAGTCATCCCACCAAACATTAAAAGTTTGAATTAATTAATGAAGTCATTAGGGAGTAATTAAGATTATTAAGTTTTTAAATAAACTAGAATTAAGAAAAATCTACTATTCAAACTCAATTAGAAATAATTTTATTGGACTTTCCTCTGAAATATCTTCAAAATGAACCCGAGTTTGTTTTTTTTTTTTGATTTTTTATAATTATTTATGAATTTAGGAAATTTCAATTGATTTAAGTAATTTTTATGAATTCTGCTAATTTATTTTATTAAAATAAATCATTTAACACTCAAATAACAATATCTTTTAATATGAAGGTCATTTTGACTTGAAATTTTTTTGATTGGAGTATTTTAACATCAATTTTAATCTCTAAAAATTTCAAGTTAATCTGACATGTATTTTTGGTTTAATTAAAGAAATTTGATTTTTACTAAAACTCAAATTAAACTCAAAATACTTAGTGAAGTTGGAGAATTTTTGGTTTGTTGGATTCCTCTCGGAAAGATGAATCAAACGAGCCCTTATTTACAAGTTTTGATTAAGTATCTTATTTTTTATGAATTTTTAAAGTTTAAGGTGATTTAAATTAATTTTTTAAACCAAAAAATCTGTGAGGCGCTGACGTGGAAACATGGCGCCATGTGATTGATTGGTGGTGCACATGGCATGCGATGCACGCGGTATCACATGATTCGACGCGGTGCCGCCGCCTGATGAGCGGTGAACCGGTTAATGTGAGAGTGACCCGCGCTTCAATTTGATCGTCGATCCGATCGATGGTCCATGATTGTGCAATCCAGAGGCCAAGATCGCACAATGTAGAGGCCAGGACCACACGATCGGCATGAGATCTGAGCTGTTCTATCGCGTGAACCATGTGATCGGATGGTCCAGATGGCATTAGGCAATCCGAAGGCTCGGATCATGATCCACACGCGATGCAAGCCGTTTGATTATGCAAACCATGGGATCGGACGATGATGAATAGTAAAAATAGGAAATTTTTTTAAAAGAGAGTTTCTAAGTGAAAACTTGTCCAAAGGGGCTCATTTTTGCGTCAATTTGCATCGAAAAAATTTTATTTTTTAATTAAGATGATTTAAAGTAAAAATGCGGGATTATCTAGGATAGATTCTTAAAAATCATACAAAAATCATTACAAAATAAGGGATCTTAAGGCCGGCTATAATATTTGAAGGTTACCTCATCGGGGATGATTTCTAGCGGTGGTGGTGACTTAAGCGCGTTGTTGAGTGAGAGAAGAAGCCTTAGATTGAGCTTGGATCTTCGCATTCACATAAAAATGAAGTTTTCTCTGATGATCACCATTTTCTTTCCAAAATCCACTTGGTTTTGAATTATTTCTCCAAAATGAAGTGAGGGGATGATTGACAATGGCTTTGGGAGCTCTAGGTGAAAGAGAGTGAGAGAAATGATGGTTTCCATTAGCTACTAATGCCTTAGAATGAATAATGAATAAAAATGAATCTTTTGTTTAAAATTTTGGCTCCAAACTCATGTCATTTGGCTTGGGGTGGTTGAGAATGGAAGAGAATCATCTTAGGTGGCTTCTTATAGTTGGCTAAGGCATGGAAAGTGGCTGCCATGAAGGACAAATGGGTGTCCTAGCTAAGGGGAGGTGAGAGTCCTTCATGCCAAGTGGCTCGATAGGAGAGGTGAGGTGATTTCACCTCCCCATGAGTCATGGCTACCCCAACCACTACTTGGGTTAGAAAATCAGTATCCTTGGTGCCTATGTGGACAAATGGATGAGTGTCAAGTGGCTAAGGAAGAGGAATGACCACTTGGGAAAGTGTCTTTTCTCATGGGATGCCCTTGACCCAAGGGCAAAGTGGTCATTTAGCATTGAATTTGATTTGGGAAGATTTGAAATGAGTCAAAGGTAAGTTGGACCAAATTTCATATCATTTGAAGTTCGTTTGGTTTAATTTGGGTTAATTTGACCCATTTGGGTCAAATTGGGTCAAAATGGGTTAGGTTGACCAATTAGTCAAATTGGATCAAACCAAGAGTTGGGTCAAGTTCAAATAACTATTTGGAGTATATTGGTTCAATTGGGTTCAATTAATTTGTTTAATTTAGATTTAATTAAGATTTTGGCTAATTTGATCCTTTAGGTCAATTTGGGCTAAGTTGACTGAATTGACCCAATTGACCAAATTGGCCTGAATCATGGCTTGATTTAGGTTTTGTTGATCATTTGAAATATATTATAGGCTTTGGTTTCAATTAATCTTGGTTTGGTTTAATTTCAAGTTGAGTTGACCTTTTGGGTCAAGTTGGGTTAAAGGGTTGACTTGGTCAACGAGATAGGTTGACTTGGTTTGACCCAATTCATGACAATTGATTAACCTATGATGATCAACAAACATGACATAAAGTTTGGATTGGCTTAATTCACTTTGATTTGAATCAAATTGAATTTTGGTTCATGTAGGTCAAATTGACCACTTTGGGTCAAGTGAGCCAATTGGGTTTAGTTGGCTTGATCAAGGTTTGATTCAAGTTTGGTTGAACTCATATATGGATTTATGATTGAAATATAAATCTATTTGCAAGAGATTTGAAGTCAAATGGGTTTTGATTCATTTAACAATTTTAAGTCAAAGGATGAACATGAGTTTGACTTGGGTTTGATTTTTTGAATTTAGTTTTGGTTTGAGTATTGAAGATTATGTTTATTTCTAGATTCATGATTGAAGAATTGATTAAATCAAGAAGAAAAATCAAGGGTTTGGCTTGATTTGAGTTTGATTTGGCTAAGTTCAAGAATTTGACTTTGAAGGCTTAGGTTGGATTTTGGTTGAATTTGAGTTATTTTTTGAATTTGGTTTGAATATTTGAATTTATAATTCATTTATATTTGTGAATATAAATGAGAATATAAATGGGTTATGAGAAAATTTCTTGAATATGAATTGATTTGGATTTGATTTGAGCTAAGTCCATACGTTAAAATCAAAGTGCTTAGGAAAGAATTTTGGAATTTGAATTTGAATATGGATTTCAATCGCTGGTTTTGATTATTTGGAATTGATTCATAATTTGAGAAAATCCATTGAAATTGATTTAAGGTTTGATTTGGAGTTGAAGTTGATATGTGTTTGGAGTTGATTTGAATTTGACTTGAAGGAAAAGTGAGGAGTTGGTTCAAGCTTTAGGGTAGGCAAATTTTCCTAACACCCCTAAGGCATGACCTATTCCTATGGCTAACTCTTCTAAGTCTCTAGGGTTAGGTTAAGTGTCCACCTAAGCACTAAGTGTCTCTTAAGACTAAGGATCTCTTAAAGTCTATGTGGAGTTCTATGTCTAAGATGGAGGGGTTGAGAGCTCATTCTAAAGGGCGCCCAATAGGTGTGGTGTGACTGGCAAAGAACACCGCACGTATTGGTGCTGACTGAAATGGTCAACGACAACAAACGATCACAAGGACCAACAGAGACAATCTACTCCTAACCTAAGGTGTAAAAAGAATCTAGAGCTTAGTGCAATGCGGCTCTACTTACGTCAAGGACATAAGAGAGGGAAGGAGGAATCCATTATGGATAGAGTTTGTGAACCTTCCACTAGGGAAGCAGGTTCAAGTCGTCCTTCATGGGATGAGATATTTGATTTGATTTGATTTGTGTCTCACTAGGGAGAAATTTGATTTATTTAATTAAGTTTCATTGGGGAAAAAAAGGGTTGAATTTATTTCAATTTATTATTTATTTAATTGTGTATGTTTTGACTCTACCGGGGATAGACAAATGAACTCTCCACTAAGGAGGTAAGTTCAAGTCATCCACAAGGGAGGAAAGGTGAAATCTGTTAAAGGATTATAATTCTAGATTCGTAAGGGAGCTACAAAAATTTGCATCTCACTGAGGAGAAACAAAAGATTGGATTTGGATTGATTGATTATTATTATTTTTATTTAGTTTATTTCAGATTTTTAATTTTGGATTCGGGATGATCCTTGTTGGTTTGCGATGTAATACACTAAGTAGGAGCCATGGAGGCCCAGACCTAGCTCAAATTTACCAATTCAAATGGGTAGTCTACCAAACATATAGTAGGACTTGCCAACCAAAAGAGTGCCTTTCGGTGTGCAGCAGCTGTACTGGGAAGAAAGCGTAGTAGACTTACCTCCTCCAAAGTAGAGCCCAGTTGCTCGGGTGATCTATTAGTAAGGCAATAGATTGAACCCAACCTAGGGCTAACTATTTAGTGAATGTCGCAAGGGGACTTAGATCAACTCAAAGATAGTCAAGATTAATTTCATTTTTAGATTTGTTTTGATGGGTCCCATCGATTTATGATGACTATACTGAGTAGGGGCAATGGAGGCCTTGACCTAATTCAAATTTACCAATCTAAAGGGAGTAGTCTACCAACCACAAGGTAAGACTATCAAACCAAAGGGATGCCTTTCAATTTGCAATGGTCAAGTCCTAAGAAGAATGCACGGGGACTCACATCTTCTAGAAACAAGAAACCATTGGGGTGATTTATTGGAAAGGAAATAGATCGAACCCGACCTAGGGCTAACTATTGAGTGAATGCCACTGGGGGACTTAGATCAGCTCAAAGATAATCAAAGATTAATTTATTTTTAGATTTGTTTATTTTGATGGATTTCTTTGGTTTGTGATGGATTACACTGAGAAGGAGCTTATATTAGCCTAGAACTATCTTAGATTTACTGAACCAAAGGGAGTAGCTTTCTGGCCGATGGGAGAACTCTCTGACCAAAGGAGTGCCTTTCAGTTTGTAATGATTAATTTAAGGGAAGAAAGCTCGGGGACTCACATCTTCCACTACAAAAGTTCACTGGGGCGATCAGTTTCTTTGGGAAATAAATCGAACCTGACCTAGGGTTGCCTGTTAGTTTGCGATAGTCATGCTAGAAAGAATGCGTTATAGTCTTACATCTTTCAAAGAAGAATGAAAGTCAGGTCAATCTACTTGTGGAAAAATAGATTGAACCTGGCCCAAGGGCGACTATGGAGTGAGTACTGACCTAGGGATTTATCTCAACTTAGGTAGTCAGGCAATTCTTATAGGGAGTTCTGCTAACACTGCTCTAAAGATAGGATGCCTGCTTGGGAAAAGGGGCCCTTTGGGGGCTTGAATTCCTAATCTATAAGCAAATTAATTTGTTTGTTTAGTTTATTTATCAAAAACCCTATTAGTTTGTGAGGGATCTAACTAAGAAGGAGCTTATATCAGCCTAGACCTATTTCAGATTTACTGAACCAAGGGAGAATCTGCGCATTCGTTGAACAAATTCTCCAACCACAGGGGTGGTTACTAAGAAAGGGGGACTGTCTAATCCAAAAGTAACCTGGGTAGTGTCTAAATGGGGTCGTAAAGGACATGATCCAAATAGAGAGCCCACAGGGAGAGGGGCCTCTAAGGGCTTAATCCAAAACCTCGGAGAAGATGACATGGCTAGTCATATATCAAATTGGTATTTGGTGGCCAACTCAAGGAAAAGAGGACTCACCGCCAAGAGTGTGTATCCATGGTGAGTTGTCACAAGATGGCAAATATCAACCAACCTAAGCTCATCGCTTGTAACAATCAACCTAGAAGAAAGCTTGGGACTCACATCGCCCCTATAACGAATTGTCTATCTTCTACCAATAGGTGCCATCCGACCTTGGGTGACTACTGAGTGAATGCCACTGGGGGACATAGATCGACTCAAATATATTCAAGAGGAAAGGAGCCTCTGGGGGACTTATCCTAAACCTCAAATATTCTCGACCTAGTTAGATCATGATGATTAGTGCAAGAAGAAAGCACGGGGACTCACATCTTCTTATACAAAATCAACATGGGGTAGCTTACTTAGCTGGGTAGTAAAGTCTTCCATACTAATGAGATACTCATTGGTTTGCATTGGTCAGATGAAGAAATATTTTACATCAAAATATCCTCGAGATAAAAGATATGTGCTTCTTTTTTGTTGTGTTAAAGGAATGGGATGCGCAGGTTATCTACCCCTAATCACACTTGGGAAATTTGATGAAGTGGTGCCATGAATGTCAGTTGGGATTCCCACCAAGAAAGGATGTCACTTGGGTTCTCTTACACCAAACTTAATTTTGCTAATCGAAATAGGATGCCTCTTGGGTTCTCTCAAACCTATTCTAATAGCGTAAGAAATGTGTTTGATTCTCAAGAAGGATAGGATGCCTCTTGGGTTCTCTTACACCTAACCTAAACACATCATGATAGATTTACAAGGCAAGCAAATAATGCTTGGAATGAAGAGAAGATTTTGATAAAATAGAATCAAATTTTTATTGATAGATTGAATTATTTTTAAACATGATTTTTATGGATAATATTTCTTTAAATAGAGCCCATAATTGGAATCATCATGTGTTCCCCTTTATAACAAATAAGCTAATAAAATCCTCCTTGGTAGGTCTTCTCTATAACATAGGGGCCTTCCCAAGTGGGTTTAAACTTGCCTCCCATCTTTCAACAAGCAATAATTGGTATCCTTAGGACTAACATAAGTTTTCCTGCATGGAAAGACCTAGGTCGGACCAGCTTGTTCTGAGCTTGAATCATTTTGGCCTTGTACAACTCGAGGTTCTGGCACGCCCATAGGTGACTCTCCTCCAAACCTTCGAGCTCTTCTAACCGAAACTTTGCATTCTGCTCTATAGTGATCTTGCTACCCAATGCTATCCTTAGTGATGGGAGTTGAATTTTTATAGGCAGAATGACTTCGAACCCATACACTAAGGAAAATGGGGTATATTGAGTTAGAGTTCGGTATATGGTGCAGTAGGCCCACAAGGCTTCAATCAACTGCTCATTCCACCACCGCTTGTTATCATCAAGAGTCTTCTTTAGTATTTAGATGAGAGTTTTGTTGAATGTTTCTGCTAAGCCATTTTCTCTGGGGCAGTAGATGGTGGAGTATCTCTAATCTATATCATATCTTCTAGTGAAGCTGTTGATCTTGGTGTTTTTGAATGTAGTACCATTATCAGATATAATTCATCTAGGCACACCAAACCTATATATGATATAGTTTTTGAAAAATTGAAGCACATGCTGAGTTGTGACCTCTCTGAGTAGGATTGCCTCCGCCCACTTGGAAAAGTAGTATGGCGCCTAAGATGAACCGATGACCCGGAAGAAGGAGGATCGATAGACCCACAATGCAAACATCAATGGCCATGAGGCCAGTGTAAGGTGTAAATTGTTGGGTGATTGATGTAAGATCACATCGTGTACTTGACACTAATGACATCTCCTAGTTACATCCATGCAGTCTGTAATCATATTAGGCTAGTAGTATCCTAGTCTCTTGATCTTTATCTTCATCTTCAGATTGGATTGGTGCACTTTGCATAGACTTGAATGTACCTCGATTATAATGCTACATGCTTCATGTTTGTCTAAATAATGTAACCACATTTGATCAAAGGACTGTCAATATAGGGTGCCATCAATGAGAGCATAGGAGAGAGCTCTCTATTTCACCTAATAGGTTTGTGACGTTTCTTGAGGTAGTTTGCTGATATTCAAATAGTCTATGAATGGTTGCCTCCAATCCAGCTCCTTACCCTTATAGGCAATGACAAACTCCCCTTCAAGAGAAAGTCTCTCGATGAGTTCAGCATCAATAAGGGATATGACTTGTCTATTTTGGACCCTTATTGGAATGGACTCATCTTCTGAACATGCCAATTCTTTGGCAAGTTTGGCCAAAGCATCTACTACTATGTTCTCTATTCGGGGAACTTGTAGATGGTGATTATGGGGATTTGGGCTAATAACATCATGGTATACTCATGGTAATGACGAAGCTTTGGTTTGAGAACCTTGTAGGACCCACCCAACAATCTGATTAATGACCAACTGTGAATCCCCAAAGATGTTGATGCCCTTGACACACACTGTGATAGCTAACTCTAGACCTATAATCAAAGCCTTATACTCATCTTTGTTGTTGGTGTAGGGTTGGAAAGATAGTATGAGAATCTCATCACATCGCGGTCTAGAGTTAGGAGAACTATTTCTACCCCTGCCTTTTCTGGAAGAGTACATCGTGGTGCTTCCCCTTTATGAAAAGAAGTTGCACCATCAAAATACATCTACCAACGATGATTGTTAACCTCCCCTAAGCTCAAGATTTGTTTGTCAGGGAGATCATCACTAAGCGGGGAGTCAGCAAGAAGTGGGTGTGCTGCTAAGAAATCTGCTAGTGCTTATCCTTTCACCGTATGGAGGGTACGAATGTGATATCAAACTGTGATAGAATCATGGACCATCGTGCCAAATGTTTGGATAACATTGGCCATGTCATGAGATATTACAGTGGATTGGTTCAGGAAATCAAGTTCACCTTATGAGAAAGCATATAATTTCATAGCTTTTGGGATGCAAAAATTAAAGTTAAGTAATGTTTCTCAATAGGTGGATAGTTCGCTTCAATAGGAATTAGATGATGGCTGAGGTAGTAGAGAGCACTCTCTTTCCCTTCATCATTGGCTTGGGCCAACAAAGCACCGATGGAGTCATCCAATGCAGCCGTGTAGTGGATGAGTGGCCTACCGGATAGGGGGGTTTCACCAACCGCTTGATATCTTCAAAGGCACGTTGACACTTGTCATCCCACTTGAACTTGGCATTCTTTTTGACAAGTGCTGAGAATGGCTTGCATCTCCCTAATTGGTTGGAAATAAATCATCTTACATACAACAGCCATCCTTGGAAAGATAAGTTTAGTTAAACTTTTAGAGGTGGCATTTATAAGATAACTTTAATCTTTTATTGATCTATTTCTATTCCCTGACGTTAGACAATAAACCCAAGGAATTTCCTCGAAGCTACTCTGAATGCACACTTTAGGAGATTCATTTTAAGGTTATATTATTTTAACCATTCGAAAACTACTATCAAGTCAAAGAGATGGTCATCCTTTTCTCTACTCTTGATCACTAGATCATCAACATAGCACTCAACCTGATGATAGATGAGTTCATTGAAGATCTGAGTCATGACCCATTGGTATGTAGCACCAACATTTTTAAGGCCAAAAGACATGAAACTATAATAATAGATTCTGATCGGGGTTCAAAAAGCAGTGCTTCTTTCATCCTCGGGGGTCATCTTGATTTGGTTATAGCCAGATGACCCATCCATAGAAGAGAAAACTGCATGAGATGAGGTGATGTCCACCATTAATTCTGGTATCGAAAGAGGAAACTCATCCTTAGGACATGCCTTATTTAAATCCCTGAAATCGACACATAAGTAAATTTGGTCATTCTTCTTCTCAACTAGCACGACACTGGTTAACAAGGTAGGATATTTTTTTCCTTGATGAAACTAGCATCGATCAGTTTCTTGACTTCAGAAGTGACCTGTTGTTCGATTTCTAATCGCACGTATCTAAGAGCTTGCTTGATAGGGTTTGCGCTAGGATCTATTGTTAATTTATGGACTACTATGTCAGAAGATAATCTGGGCATATCTTCATAACTCCATATAAAGCAGTCCATAAACTCAGTCTATAGCCTAACTAAGACATTAGTTTCTTCTTCATTCAACAACGAACTGATGTTTGTCAGGCGTGGATTTTTTTTTGTCCTAAGGTTGATTTCTTTAAGCTTGTCGATTATTGAATGGATCTCCTCTTCAAATTCTGGCAGTGCATCTTTGATTTGGAGATCATCTGGATCATTTGAGGTTTCTAGACATACTTTCTCATAAGAGTTGGTTCGGTGTGAAAAGAACCTATAAGACTCCAGATGGTTGGTGACAATTAAGCAGTAATCATCGTCATCAACTGGACCCACTGTATCGAATCCTAGTCCTGCTCTTGATTGTGCTTCCTTGCATGTATTATTCCACAACTTTACAAAATACTCTGACCTATTCCCGGACCATGTATGAGGAACCAAACCTTTCTATATAAGATTATGAACACAAGGTGAGCAAAAGTCAAACGGTAATTCCATTAATTCTTTGTATGAATTCTCCTTAAGTTCTACATCATCTTCAGGACTTGTGGAGGAAGATCCTAGAAAGAATCTCTTCAGCTTCATATCACTAGAAAACTTAGGGACTTCCTTAACTACTAAACCTTCAACTTTTTGGGATGAAAGTCAGGTTAGAGCTAAGGTTCCCAACTACCGTCGAATAGTCTCACATAAACTTGATTTGAGTACTTTGCTTTGTCTAGAGGTCCGGTCTTCATTGCTGTCTGGATCGAAAGTCACCTCTAATGGAACCCTCTGAGAGGGGTTGGCTGGTATACTAATCACATTAAACTTGTCCTCCAAACTGGATTCCATGTCTATGTGAATTGTTGGGGTACTCCTATGAACTGAAACTTAACCTCTATTGGCTGATGGCCAACCAGGGGCTCTTCCACCTCTGAAACTGCCTCTATTTCTGCCTCTGCCTCTGCTTCTGCCTGGTGGAGGTTGAGTCATTCTACCCACATGTCCAAATTATGGAATGAATTGTGGGTGAAATGTGATATGCAGATCTACTTCTTCTTCAACTCCCATTTCTTGTTCACTTGGATTTTCATTTTTTTTCTTTTTCTTTTGCCTTTTCTTTTTCTTTTTCTTTGTTTTCTTTTGCTTTTGAATTTGGGTTTTGTCAAAGTTCATGAGAAAGAGTGTTTTGAGGAAGATATTAAGTCGCATCCTCATATATCTCAACCTCTCTAACTGAAAATGGCTTTTCATCTCCTTTGGCATAATACTCAATCCCATCCTTCCTGAACTTCATGCACTTATAGAGTGAGGATGGAACTATCTTATTCTAATGTATCCAAGGCCTACCGAGCAAAGCGATGAATAAAGTATTCAAATAAATTATGTAAAACTTGGCTTCAGTCGTCCAATCACCTATCTCCAAAGGTAACACTATGGAACCTAATGCCCCTCGCCTTGTTCATTGAATCCTCTCAACATCATCCGATCTCCTCTGAGTGTGGAGATGTTGATCTTCAAATTGGAAAGGGTCTTTAGACTTATAATGTTCATCAATGCACCTGTATCGATGAGAACTCTGGCAAGTCTAAATCTTCCAATGTCAATTATAATATAGAGGGGAAGGTTGTGCTCCATGTGCCCTAGAAGTAGGACTTCATCTGTGAAAGTGATTCCCTGAGCTTCTCTGGAATAATGTACCTCCTCACCAATACCAGTCAGCTAAGCTAAGCATATCTCAGGATCAAGGAGAGCCTTCATTAATGATTCCCTCATATCTTTGGATAAGACAAGGGCATCGTATATGCTTAGCTTAGATGACAACTTTCTTAGGTGAGAGAGGACATTGTAGTCCACCTTGGGCTGATCCTCCATAAGCATATCTAAGCGTGAAGCATCTTGTGGAGGGCTTCTTGATCCTCTGAACCAATGACTTGTTTTTCTCTATCTTGAGGTGCTGCCCTAGGAGGTAGAACCTTGCCACTCTGGAGGTGATCTCTACCTAAGCTTCTCCTATGGGACCCTCAGAATCAGATGATTCCAAGTCTATCTTAAGAGGCAAACTTGTAGTATTCAGAGTAGGAAAATCCAACTCTAAATCAGAAAGAGGAAGATCAAAATTATTATAATTGTTGGTTAGAATTGAAGAGTTATCATTAGAAATAGATTTAGACAACCCATCAGAAGTGACACAGATGTAATTCAAGATAGCTTTATTCTTTGATTTCTTGGATTTAATAGGAGATACAAAGTAGAAATCAAATAAAATAAGAGGGGTGAGAGATTTGATGCCCTCATTCGCCGATACAAGATGTCTACTAGAAGAAGAAGACCTAGCTGAAGTAGTGGTAGTTGTTGATGTGGTAGCTGCAATGGTGGACTGGAGATTGGACTCGATCGATGGTTGCACTACTGTACTATCCCTGGCTTGCACATGTTGCTGCTGCTGAGCTCCCCCTTTCTTGAGTTGGCTCTGACAACTTGCAAACCTTCCTTGATGTTGGAGGTTTGAGTTGGTTCAGGCACCTGCAAGGAAAGTTTCTTGATCTTCTGAATAATCTTTTTAGAGGTTTTGGATAAGGAGATATCCCAACCATGTTTGGTTTTGGAAGGATCGTAGTCATCCCCAAGGATTACCCTAATGGAACTGGATGGTTGTTCCACAAGATATTCCTTTGGGATAACTATAGTGCTTGTCTTGAAGATATGTTCAAGCCAGTCCTTGAATGTAAAGCAATCCTCCAAAACTTGACCTAGCATGCGTGGTAGGGGCAAAAGTTAAGATCATTGATTTTGCCCACTTCCTTCGACCTTCTAGGTTCGGGTAGTTGAAAGTCAGGTTTCTTTAAAAGGTTCTTAAAGATTTTCATAACTACCTCCCTCTTACATGAATATGGTTTGTTTAGTTTATCCATAAGAATAGGTGGATGGGAGATACCTGGCTACAGGTATGTGTACCATTGCTGCTATGGATATGGCTAAGGAGGCAGCGGTGCAGGTTATGGAGGCTGTTGTGGTGGCCGGTAGGGCTGCCTTTGTGGTGGTAGAGGAGGCAGAAGCGATGGATGTGGAGCATGAGGTATCTCAAATTGCTCTCTAGCCAGCTGTTTCCCCTTATTTACTGTTATCACTACCCCGGGCTTCTTCTCATATATCTTCTATGGCTTTGGCTATGTTGGTAGATCTGGAGAAGGTAACTGTTTGGCTTGTCCTTGCAAGCTAGCCACTTTGTTGATTAATTTCTCAAAAGTTTTGATGGTGAAACATTTGAGCATGAAGGCGATCGGGCCATGGATATTCTTAAGCAGAATCTCAATGGCATGCTGTTCAAATAGCTGTGGTTCACATTTCATACTCAAATTATGCCATATGAGAATGTAATCAATAAGGGACTCATAATAATTTTGTTGAGCCACAATGAGATCGCCAACAGTGACCACCCTTTGTTGAGCTCTAGCAAACCTCTTGATGAAGAGTTGCTCTAACTCAACAAAAGTCTTTACTGAACTATTGGGTAGTACAGAATATTATGGTGAATAAATCTCTTATTAGGGAGTCGCCTTTCAAATATGTGGAGAAAAGAAAGAAGAGACCTTATTGAAATTCATCTTAGTAAGATGCCACGCTGATCCGTAGATGTACTTATTCAGGTGATCAGATAGGTCATCAAGGTATAGTGTACTATCTCGAAATATAGAAGTCACTATCCTTTAATGGAACCAATCACCTCAATAAGGACTCCTAAAGATGATGGGTCTGCATACGTACCAGAGATTCTTCCCCTACTTTATATGAAAAAGTAAATCAGAGTTTATTTTAAATTAGATTTGTTAAGTTACCTACAGGGGAAAGCCCCCATAGTTAATTACATCCTAAGGGATATGATTCCTTAGGAAAACTCTCGATTACAGTAAATGATCATTGTCTCTAAAGATTTTAATAGAGAAGGACTATCAATTGATTGGTTTATGTTTTTGAAGATCAAATGGGATTGATCAAAAGAGGGAGTTATTATTGAATCCAAAATGGGAAATGAGTAGGCGATGCTCACAATGCTAGAAAATCTAGTCAGCATATGAAACTATGCTAAACTTGGGCTTTACATTTTGGAAATTGATTTAGTTTGTTCTAGTTGCATTTTTCATTATAATTTTAGGAATTAAGATCCCTTAACACAAGATTAAGAAAATGCCTAGGAGGCGAGGAATTATGCTTATGGCCCATAAAGAAGAAAAGCAACCTCAGAATCTAAATCTAGGGGGCTTCGACGAGAGCCAGAGGAAAAACCTACATCTAAAGCAAAAATGAGTAATTGGTTTGCCTTCACAAGAGAGGACAAACTACCCGACTGTTTAGGCTTATAACCGCCTGGGGGTGGTCGCCAACTAACTCATCCTACAATTTTAATACATGTAGGCAAGTCTTTATGCTTTTGCAAGATAGCTAGGCCATTTTTATTTAGAAAGAAATTAAGTCCTTAAACTCACTCCCTAAAGAGACTAGATCATGCAAATGGACATGCTTCAAATGACCTAAATCTAATGCAATTCAAATTTTATTTTATTTTATTTTTGGACAATCATTTTGACTCAATAGGATTTTATGACTGCATGAGAAATCGATTGGCCAAAAAATCTGAGAAGATAAGAGGTGAGTTTCCACCATCACCCTCAAATGTCAAGCCAGGTTCTCTGGCAAAGGTGGAAGCCCTCCAATCAAGAGTGAAATAAGATACATTTGTGCATGATATTATAAAGAAATGCTCATCCAGTTAAGGGGTTGCTAATTCTTTTATCTTGATTTTAATCATAACCTTTAGGTGAGGTTATGAGTTATTTAGTTTTAATTTGAGTTGTTAAATTGGGTAAAAGATTTATTTTTCCCTAAAGATCCTAATCCACATCCAAGCCATACATAAAGTAAGAAAGAAACTAGGAAAAGCATGCCACTTAATGCAAAAGCTAAATAAATCATCAAACAATTTATAAAGCAAATCACAAAAAGAATAAATAGCCATTTGTGGTCGGACACCACCGCACAAACCCAAAAATATCAAATGTGGGTAGTCAAGCTCTACTCTTATACAACTTGGATTACAAATGAATTAAATTACAATTTAAGCAATGGAATTCATTATTATGGGGGTCTTCAAGCTTTATTCTTCTTTCTTCTTTCTTTTTTTCTTTTTTCTTCTTCTTTCTTCTTTTCTTCTTTGGTTCTTTCTTTGGATGGTTGGAAGGTGGATGCTCCAAGGTTTCACATAGTGCATAAGATAGAATCTTATGACCAATATTCATCCTAATCCCCCATAACAAATCACTCCAAAATTCAAAATGTACAAATTTTTACATGAAAAAGGAAAAGTATAAATCTAACTAACACCTACAAAACAAAGGTTAGTAATATCACACCACATGAATACCAAGCATGCATATTGGACTTATCACCCCACACATGGGTGACTAAGTCCACCTGGCCTACAGATTATGCTTAGGGGTATAAGCACGTGCAAGCAAGAAGCATTTATATTTTTATTTATGATAGCATCCCTTAAGCACAATCCCTTGCAGAAAAGAATAGTTAGACTAAGAACATCCTACCATTCATTCTACGAGGATACACCCTAACATCCAGTCTAAAACTTATATCATAAAAAAGACATAACATCAAGCCATGCACCGACCTAACCTAAAGCTAGAAGTTGTGACTTAGGCTAATGTATGTGCTATAAAGGTTTGTGTGGTATGCTTAACTTAGGACTTTAGGTTCAAATTTTCTGAGTGTGAAGGACATGTTCAACGTAGAGGAGGGTTTCATTTACGTTCTTTAAGTGTTTTGGGTTATTTTTTATTTCATGTTTTAATTTGGTTTGAGTGAAACCTACAATTAATTACTAAGTTATAAAGAGAGGGAAAGAGAAGGTAACTTCTCTTTCCTTCCCTAATCCTTAAGTAATTTCTAAGGTAAGTTCAAATTTTAATTTCATTTAAGTGAATGTTTTGATTACATCTTTTAATCAATTCTAAGCTTAGATAAACCCTAAACAAATCCATTCAAAAAGAAAGGCATTTTAAGATTAAATAAAATGAATCAAAATTCACATAATACACATTACTTCATTTCTTTCCCAACATATATAACATGCATACGAATGAACCCTAAGCATATCTATATATGAAAATGAGAATAGTTAACACACTTTATGATGCATGCTAAGTAATCCATTTAAGAAAATTGAGAAGTTGAATATGCATGATTTTTCTTAGGTAGAAAAGGTTTTCCTTATCTAAATTTTCACATACATACATGAAAGTTGGAAAGACATAAGTGAGTACAGAGGCATTCTTAACCAGAGGTGTAAGGTATAATACCTACTTAGGGCTACTTAAAGCCTCACAACCTCGGGATTGTCCAGACTAATATACCACTTTTCTTAAGTACTAACAGGCATATAAAAGAAAAGAAATAGAAAAGGAAAATGCAAAATTTGTTTAATGGATTCATTTTTATTTATGCAATTTATGCATGCAACTATAGGCAAACTTTCTTAAGTGAGAGCATAGGGATGAATAGGATTTGAAATTAAGTAAATGTTGGGTTCTTTTCAAATGAACACTACATTTTACTAACTCCTATTCAAAATTATGCTAACATGAGGAAGAAAGAGATCCTATGCTAAACATGTTTTTATAATCCATCACATGCAAGCTTATAATTAAAGTTTAAGAATAGCATATTTTCAGATTTGATGTTTCATTTATAAATTTTGAAAATACTTTATATTTAGTAGTGATAATAGCCACTCATATTTTACTTTAGCCAACACATGCACATTTGACATAAAGTAAATAATTTTCATTTTAGAATTTGAAACATGAACTTATGAATGCATGAATCACATGCCATACAACTTAACATGTTGGGAAAGATCTAATGCAATGTAATCATGTAAACAAACTCAATTAACTTAAATCCTAAAGACATTCTTAAGGAATAAGAAAATTTAGAATAAATCAAAGTGAATATCAAAATAATTTTGTTTAGTTTGAAGTTTGATTTAATTTTGAAAAGGTGAGATAAGTTTGCTATTCCTAACCCATTCCCACATGTGTTTTATATTTTTGTTTAATTTTTAGATAATTAAATCCATTTTAAAGCATTGATTAGGTTAAGGTATGAATTAAGTGCCTTAATTAACCCTTACCTACACCACCTTAGAAAAATTAACAAAGTAATTATGAGCCAATGAGAAGACATAAAACCCACAAAGTATTTAAATTTGTAATACACCTAATAATGCAAATCCCTAATGCAATTTGGCTCTCAATTAAAAGTTAATTAAGCTAAGGGGTTTAGCTTAAACACTTTTAAAACACCATTTCATACTTATGAAAGGGGTTTTAATTTCCTTAATTAGACTTAGGCTATTGAACACTGAAGCATCAACCCAAGGTAGATTAATTAAGTTCTGTAACTTTTTAGAATTTTTGAAAATTGTTTAAAAGGGTGATTAATGAGTTAACCCTTTATTAAAAGGGGGGTTAAGGAGAGAAAAGGGGGTTTAGGGAATAGCTTAAGGAAAATACCCCAAAATTATTCCATAAAATTCATACTCACTAGATCTAACCTTAGTCAAACTCAATTATAGGGTAAATCCACTAATCACATCTTAATTACCCTTAATTACATGAAAGGGGTAATTGGGGAATGAAATAGCAATTTCTCTAACTAAGGCCTCAATAAATCTCAAGAAAATTAGATGAGGTAGAGGTCATCCCCTAAAATGAATCCTAGAAATTTGAGAATAATTGATGACCTAATTAGAGGATAATTAGCTAGTTAAGTTTCTCAAAGAAACCCAAATTCAGAGAAAAGGTAATTCAAAATCCATTAAAACTATTTTAAAAATATTTTAGATGAAATTATCTATCCATAACATTTTTACTTTTATTTTTCTGATTTTTCTCTGAAGAGTTATGAATTTTTGAAGTTCTATGGACTAATTAGGTAAATAACTTATACCTGATTAATATTCGGCCCACGATGTGATGCGTGGCGGTGGCGATCAGTGTGCTTTACATGCGTCGTGCCGTGAGCCACTCACTTAAGCGTCACATCAAAAAAGTGGCTAGCGGCGCACACACTTTTGATCCCTACCGTCTGTTCATAGATTGGAAGGCCAGAGATCTCCCCGTGATTTATAAAGTGGTAAAGGGTATATAAACGTGGGAATAATCTTGACTGTCCATCTAAATCATGCAGATGGATGGAAAGAGATTCATCTCTGCTAAAGCTCAAGAGGAATGAGATCCGTCCACCTTCTAGGCCTTGATCTGAGTTTGATTAAGCTCAAATTAGGCTAAAATTTAGCCCACACCTTCATCATGTAATTACCAATACATCCAACAGCTAAGATCCTATAAAATTAAAGTTCACTTCACAAAGGCCCAACACTTATGAGAATTAAGCTCAAAAAATCACTAACCTTGCAGGAGGTGATCACTGGTGCTCGATTCCCTTGGAGGAGCTTTGTCTAGTTGAGACGAAGCCTTGCTGAAGTTTTAAGCACTTGAGGTTCAGTGTAGAGCTTTGTGGACCAACTCCTCCTCAATCCCTTTGTGGCTTTGATCAAGCTAGGTCTCCCCTTACCTTTAGAACTTCAGAGAGAGCTTAAACAAACTCGACTTGACCCTCTGATAGAGTGTGCAAGAGCAATTGGATTAATTTGGAGTGAGGAAGAAATTGGCTCTTCAATGGACCTCCCTTATTTTCAAGTGGAGAAAACTAAGAAGATGGAAATTGAATCCCTCTCTACGAAGCTTAGGATCACTTGCAAATGGCTCCTCTGTCTCCCTAGTGCTCAATCGAGTGTTAGTGAATGAAAATAGAAGTGAATTATGGGGAGTATATCTCCCCCTCGAAGGATCAGACGACTGACAATGTCCATGCCATTTTGAGCCAATTGAGCCTATGGAGTGAGCTATTTTGGTTGTTTTGAGTGTGCACATGGTTGGTTTGGCCAGAGAAGTGGAATGCCAACTTCCCATGTGCTTGAATTGAGCTTACAATGGAATTTGAAATTTTAATTTTGCTCTAAGTGGTTGAGTTTGGTCCATGGGTCAAATGGGCTGACCCAAACTCATTGGGTTGGGTGCACCACTCATCACAAAGTCCCCTTGAGCTTTTAGGAAAGTCTCAAGTGATTGTGAAGAGGGTATGACTAAAAATACCCATGGGCTAGGCCAAAATTTGTTCTATGGCCTTTTGCTATTTTTCACTTTGGGTATGTTTAGTATGTTGAGAAAATAGGTTTGGCCAAGTTTCATTAGATTTGGAATCCATTTGATAGGTTGCCCATACCATTTAGTCAAATGTTTTGGTGCCTTCAATTTCAATAGACCAATTGGGTCAAATGACTTCATTTAGGTCAAATGGGTTGACATTTGACCCATTCAAATAGGTTTTAGGTTAGTATATGGGTGGATTGGTTTCCAATCAATTTGGATTATATTTTGGCTCAAATGATCATTTGGTCATGTCAATGTTGCTAGGTCTAGTTGGCCAATTGGGGCTTTGGTCAAGTTCCACAAGTGATTTGGAATGGACTTGACCCATTGGTTTCAATCAATTTGGCTTACAATCAAGTTTTGACACATTTTGGCCCTTTAGGTCAAAATAGGTCAACTTGGGTCACGTGGGCCAGTTGGGCTTGGGGTAGGCTCAAATGTTGGCTTGGTCAAGTTCAAATATAGGTCATGAGTGTACTTGGATCAATGGTTTCAATCAATTTGGCCTATGATAGATTTTGGCTACGTAAGGTTTCATTTTAGGTTAAGTGTTGACTTGGTCAACCCTTAGGTTTGACTTGGTTTGACCCAATTTGATTGATTGATCATCCCATGATGATTGTTGATCATGATGAGAGGGACATATGAGTTTCATTCAATCCAATTTGGTTAGGATCAAAAGTTGGCTCAGGAGGGTACTTTAGGTTACTTTGGGTCAAGTGAGCCTAAGTGGGTCAAATGGCTTGGTTAAAGCTTGATTTGAAGATGCTCGATCTTGTATATGGAATTATGATTAAAATATAAATCCATTTACAAGTGGTTTGAAGTCAAATGGGTTTTGATCCATTTGGAAATTTCATATTCAAAGGAAGAATATGAAAGGGTCTTGGGTTTGATTTTTGATTTGGGTTTTGATTGAAGGATTGGAGTTTAGATTTATATATGAGCTCATGATTGTAGGATTGATTGAACCATGAGAGGAAATCAAGATTTTGGCATGATTTTGAATTGAGTTGGCTAAGTTCAAGATTTTGGCTTGAAAGGCTTAAATTTGATTTTGAGTGGATTTGAGTTTGATATTTGGAGTTGGTTTTGATTATTTGAATTTATATTTCATTTATATATGTGAATATAAATAAGAATATAAATTGATCATGAGAAAATTTCAAGATTTATAAAGAGTTTAATCATGATTTAGGTTAAATCCATTAAAGGGAATTTAAAGGATTTAAAGAAATTGATAATTTGAAATTTAATTTTTTGGATTGGATTTGATTGATTTATATTTATATTTCATTTATATATGAGAACATAAATGAGAATACAAATAATTTTTGAGAAAATCCTATGAATTTGAATAGGTTTGGTCAAAGTTTAGGTTAAATCCTTTAATGAAAAATTAAGGGATTTAATGGAATTTCAAGCATTTTAAATTTAAAATTTAAATTTTGCCTTTGATCTGATAGATTTATATTTATATTTTATTTATACATGTGAATATAAATGAGAATATAAATAAGTTTTGAGAAAATCCCATGGATTTGAATAGGTTTGATAAAGATTTGGAGTTGATTTTGGCCAAGTCCTTCAATGGAAAATTAAAGGGACTTAAGAAAATTTTCATGAATTGATTTGAAATTTTGAATTTGATTGGATTGATTTATATTTATATTTATTTATAAATATGAATATATATGAGAATATACATGGATCATGAGAAAATCTCAAAGATTTGAATAGGTTTGAATCATAATTTTGGCTAAGTCCTTAAGAAAGGGTTAAGGACTTAGAAAATTTTAACTTAGGAATTTTTGATGGATTTTGATCATGGGTTTCAGTCATAGAATTCAATCATAGAATTGAATCATGGAATTGATTTGAGTTTGAGAAAATCAAATAGAATTGATTTTGAGTTTAACTTGAAAGAAGGAAAATGAGGAATGGTTTAAGCTAAAGGGTAGGAGATTTTCCTAACACCCTTAAGCAATGACTTACTGCTATGGCTAACTCTTCTAAGTCTTCTAAGGCTAAGTGAGAGTGTCCACCTAATCACTAGATGTGTCTTAAGACTATGGAACTCTTAAAGTCTAAGAGAAGTCTTATGTCTAAGATGGAGGTGTTGAGAGCTCATCCTAAAAATGAGGTCAACACATACTAATCAAAAGCTATCCACTAAGCTCTTGAGAAGAGGCGAGTAAAGCGTCCGCCACCGCGTTGCAACTAGCTCTGAAATGATGATGTCCTACCTCGGGTTCCCACTGCCATCAAAACTGTTGAAGAAAGGTGGCATGAAACCCTTAGGATATTGGATTGCATCAAATTCCTCTAGGTAGGGTCTACCCTTTGGAACTGATGATCCTCCTCGGGTTGAGGCAATGCTTCCTTCACCTGGTGCTCAACCATGGACTTAATATCCTTTTCCTATATGGAGGTACAATCCAATACCTTCCTATACATGCTGGTGTTACCTTGCTCTACTGGAGGTAAAGTATTGGCTGGGTCCAAGACATGCACCAACTCTGGCTGACTAGTCTCAACTATGGTAGGATGAACTGCTGGGGCTTGGTTATATAATGCTAAGACAGCTGTTAATAGATCCTCAAGTCTCTTCTCCATCCTTTCTATCTTTTTGTCCTTCTGTTTGATTTGTGCTAGGAGGTGTTGGGTTGAGTGGGTTGTGTCTTCCTGCTCAGGTTCAACACATTCCATAGTCTGCTGCTCTCTGAGGAGGGATCTCCTAGTATTCACCATACAAACCCCGGCTAAGTCTCCCAAAAAATCATCTTCGTTGGGATCAAAGCTGATCTTCTCCTAATCAGACCAGTCATCCCCTAGAATTTCCTTCTTTTCTACAAGATAATGTGCCACTATCTTTTCAAGAGAATGATCAATCTGAACAAGAACAAATGATTTTTGCTGACCGGTATGATCACTGTCATGTACTGAGAGGCACTGAATCTCCCCTGCTATTGGAGAATCAATCCTATCAGGATTGTATTCACCAGAAGAAAACACTCTAAGCGCCGATTCGAAGGTGACACTTATAGGAGGTTCTACTATCATGGGTGCAATTGAGTTATCATCTGTTCCCTCTGTAACAGCTATCGCCATCTTTGTGTCCTACTGAATAGGTGGTGTTGGTGAAGGGATGACCACTATGCTTCGGGGTCACCATTCCCTCCACACAATAACTGAGGCAGAAGGTCAAGCAAGAGAGCTCTCACCACAGTAGGTGGTGTAGATGGAATGAGATCCTTTGGTCGTAGTCAGATTATCAACTTGGTTCTCTTCTCCCTGGATGTCACATTCATGGCCTTCGGTGGAACTGGAGATGTTGCAACGTGAATGGGTGACATTGGACAAAGGCGGTGGGGAGGGGGGGGTAGCGGTTTGGTAGAGATACTACTGACTCTCTCAGGACAGGGAACCTTTTCCTATGATTGGTCATTTCTATAAGCAAAATACTATCTGTGTGATCGACATGGGCAGTGAGTCGATCAGGAAAATCAATGAGTGCAGAGGCCGATTGACCAAACTCGCTCTCTCGGCTGGTGATGCAGTGTCTCTCCGCCCTCTCCCATTGTAGATGTTTCCCCACGCTATGGGGGATGATGGATCTCAAGTCAAATTGAGCTCTGGACTCAGAACGTCTGTAAGCTCTGCCAACCTAGCATAGTTGATCGGAGGCCGGCATATGACCTCCTGCTTTGGCTAACTGGGGGCTAGTACTGAACCACTGGCGGGGGTGAAGTACGGATCCTCCTAACATCCTCTCTATCAGACCTAGAGAGAGGATAAAATGGGTTCGCTGTACCGACGGGGTGATCAGAGTGGGTGCCTCCTATACAACTGATCGTGTAGCGACCTCCTTCTCCTTGGAAATATGTGTATGATACCGCTTAATCATACGGTTTTTATTTCTCCTTTGAGTCCTGGTAGGGTGAGTGGAGTAAGAACTAGACCCAACCTCAAAGGATGGGGAGGCAATCTCTGGAATCAAAGGAGCCTTACCCTTAGAGGGTGCCAATGAGTGGGTGCTAGCCCTTACTAGGGCAGCACGAGAAACCACGGGGTGCGTAGGCGATGTCACTATCACTAGCACTGCTGGAACTGATGGGACTACCATTACTTTTCTTTTTAATGAGGGGATGTAAGAATTCGATGGCAAATTGATTTGGATAACCAGCTTTTGCCTGACCACCGTAGTCCCGCTAACAGTTGTGAGGGGAGTACCCTCACAAGTGATCCTCAGCCCCTCAAAACCTCTGTTGAAATGGATGAGATGGGTGTGATTAGCTTGGGGGAGATTGGCCTGATCCAAGGCCAAGTCCATGCTGTAGGGGAAAGTAAACACAAACTTTTGTGAAACTGCCATTATAGTCAACTGAAAATTGAACTGTAGCTATAACTGAGACTAATGTTGAGAATCTGCAATGTTGGAGACAAGCTTAGATAAGATTTCTGTTTTGTTGATTTTTGAATTTGAATTAAAAATTTGAACCCACATCCAACATCTTGGAAGTGTTAAGTGGGGTTCAAATGGATTTAGAGAAGATTTTAGAGATTTGATTGAAAAGAAGAATTTTTGAATATGAATCCAACTTCAACAAAATTGGGTATGTTGAAAAATGGATTCTAATATTTTTAGAAAGATTCTTCCATAGGTTCATGTTTGAAATTAGATTTTGATTTAAGGACCCTTTCCTTTAACAAATTTAGGTATGTTAAAGTAAGGGTCAATTGGTTTAATTTTTTTGATTTGGTATTTTGGAATTCACTCACTTAGCAATTTTGGGTATGCTAAGTGAGGTGTTTGAAAATAATTGTTTCTTCTTCTCTTTGTTTGTTTTATCTTATGAATTATTGGTGATTTTGAAAATTGGAATTCCCACTTAGCAAATTTATGTGTGCTAAATAGGAGATCCAAGTGTGATTTTATTTCAATTTTGTTGAAAAGAGGATTCTTAGCAAATTTAGGTATGCTAAGGAAATCCAAATATGTTTAATTCTGATTATTTTAAAGAGAGGTCCTTTGCAAATTTAGGTATGCTAAGGAAATCCAAATGTGGTTTGATTTTGAAAAAGAGGATTTTCACTTAGAAAATTTGGGTATGCTAAATGGAAGATCCAAATGTTGTTTTATGTTTTGAAAATATGTATATGGATTTTATTTTGAAAAGAGGATCTTCACTAAGCAAATTTGGGTATGCTAAATGAAGAATCTAAATGTTGTTTTAATTTTGAAAAGATAGTTGTTAATTTTGATTTTTGAAAAGGTGTTTGTTGATTTTATTTTTGAAAAGATAATTGTTATTTCTTATTATGAAATGAAATCTTCATTCCGTAAATTGAGTATATTGAATGGAGATATTTATTTGTGCTTTTTGGAAAAATATGATTGTTGATTTTGATTGAGAATGAAAACTTTCATTCAATAAATTTTAACATATTGAATCGAAGTGTTCATTTGTGCTTTTGGAAAATGTGATTGTTGATTTTGACTGAAAATGAAAACCTTCATTCAATAAATTTGAGTATATTGAATGAAAGTGTTCATTTGTGCTCTTGAAAATTTTGACTTTTGATTTTTGATTGTAAAATGAAAACTTTCATTCCGTAAACTTTAGTATATTGAATGAAATTGTCCATTTGTGCTTTTAGAAGATATGATTGTTGATTTTGATTTTTGGAAAGTGAAGTCTTCATTTAATAAATTGAACAAGGAAGTTCACTTGTGCATTTTGAAAAGAATGATTTTGGAATTTATTATTATTTTATTTTATAAAAAATCTTATATATAGCAATCATGAAGATTGTTAGATGAGGTTGGTTTGCTAAAATTTTGTGAAAATATTTTATTATGTGCATTTTGAAAAAGTACTTTTTGGAAAGATGATATTTTTCATAAAAGGATTTATTCTTTCTTTATTTTTGGAATGAACATTTCCTTACCATAGAAATAGTAAGGAGGAAGTCTTTAGTTATTTCTTTTTATTAATTTTTTTTAATTTCGCCTATTGGTGAACCCAATAGGGATTTTAAGACCTACATGGAATGAGGTCTTAAATCCTAATGATGTTGGCTAGCTTAGCTTAAGAATGAAATAAACTAAGTGCCAATGGAAAATAAGGATAGTCTCGAACTTGTATAAAATATAAATCCACTATTGATACTTGAAGACAATAATCATTTATCAAAGATAGTGAGAGAAACTTTCCCCAGTGAAGTCACTGGAAAAATCTGTGGTGAAACTATTCCCGCCTTCATCTATCCTTTTGAAAAGGATAAATGAAAACATAAATGTACGCCTTTTGTTGGGACACCACGTAGATCTGCAGATATTCTTATTAGAGTGATCGGGTATGACATTGAGATGAGATGTACTATCTCAAAAGACAGAAGTCACCACCCTACAATGGACTTAATCACCTCAATAAGGACTCCTAAGGACTACTTGTCTTCATATGTACCAAAGATTCTTCCCCTACTTTACATGAAAAATTAAAGTAGAGTTTATTTTAAACTAGGTTCATTAAGTTCCCTATAGAGGCAAGCCCCCATAGTTAATTACATCTTAAAGAATGAAATTTCTTAAGAATACTTTCAATTAAGGTAAATGATCGTTATCTCCAAAGATTTTGAAGGTTAGACTATCAATAAATTGGTTTATTTTGGAATATAAAATGGGATTGATCAAAGAGAGAGAGAGAGAGAGAGAGAGTTAATTTTGAAGCCAAAGGAAGATAAGTATGAGACTCACGACACTAGGGAACCTAGCGAGCATCTCAAATTATCCTATGGTTGGGCTTTATATTTTTGAAATTTAAAAAAAATTTATTTATTTCAGTTAGATTTTTATTAGAAGTTTAGGGCTTATAATTCCAATGATGCAAGGTCATGAAAATGCCAAAGAGGTGAGGATTTATGCTTGTGGCCCATAGAAGGGAGAAGCAACCTCAAAACCTAAATTTAGCAAACTTTGGCGAGGGCCAATAGCATGATCTAAATCTAAGCCGAAAAATGGATATTGAGTTTGCCTCCACAGAGAGGACAAATCACCCAACTACTTGGACTTAAAACTGCCTGGGGGTAACAACAAACTAACTCCTATGATTTTAAATTCATTTGGGCAAGTCATATGCTTTATGCAAGATAGCTAGGTTATTTTTTATTTAGAAAGAGACTAAGTCCTTAAACTCACTCTTTAAAGAGACTAGATCATGTAAGGGCATGCTTCAAATGACCTAAATCTAATGTAAATCATATTACATGTTATTTTTATTTTTGGATAATCATTTAACTCAGGCTTATAGATTCATATGCCTAATGCATGAGAAGTAAGGTTATTGGCCAAAATCAGTGAGAAAGGAGGAGGCGTGTTTCCACCATGGATCTCAAAGGTCAAGCCAAGTTTTCTGGCAAAGGTGGAAGCCCTCCAATCAAGAGTAAAAGCAATATGCATTTGTGCATGATGTTGTAAAAGAAATACTCATCCAACTAAGGGGTTACTAATTCTTTTATCTTGATTTTTAACCTAAGCTTTAAGTGAGGTTATGAGTTCTTTATTTTAATTTTGAACTGTTAAATTTGGTAGAAGATTTATTTTTCCTCTAAAAGCCTAATCCAAATCCAGGCCATACATCAAGCAAGGAAGAAACTAGGAAAAAGATGCCATCTTAATGCACAAGCTAAACAAAATATCACACATTTTATAAAGCTAACACGAAAAAATATAAGACCATTTGTGGCCAGGCTCCACCGCACAAATCCAAAAATAAATTGGGTAGCTGAGCTCTACCCTTATACAACCCAGATTATAAATGAATTAAGTACAATTAAGCAAGGAATTCATTATTATGCGGGTCTTCAAGCTTCATTTCTTCATTCTTCTTTTCTTCTTTCTTCTTCTTTTCTTCTTTCTGCTTTGGTTCCTTATTTTGGATGGTTATAATGTGGATGGTCCAAAGGCTTCACATGGTACATAAGATGTGATCTTATAACCAATGCTTATCCTAATCCCCCATAACAATCATTCCAAAATCCTAATTGCAAAAGTACATGAAAAGGGAAAAAGTAAATCTAACTAAAACCTATAAAATAAAGATTTGATAACAAAATCACACATTCTCAAGCATGTATATTAGCAAATTGTACTTAACACCCCACACATGGGTAACCAAGTCTGCCTGGCTTATTTTGGATTATGCTTAGGGGTATAAGCAACCTGCATAGCAAAAGTAGTTACATTTTTTTATTAAAGTGCCCCTTAAGCACGATCCTCTGTAAAAGATAATCATTATAATAAATCATCCTACCACTCATTCTATGCACATACACCCTAATATCCAGACTAAAAATTCACATCATAAAATAAAAGCAAATATCAAACCATGCACCACCCTAACATAGGACTAGAAGTGGTAACTTAGCCTAATGTGTGTGCCATGAAAGATTTGTGTGGTATGCTTAGCTATGCTTTAAGGTTAGGATTTTTTTTTAAGTATGAAAAGGTTCAAATTAAAAGGGTGGTCTAATTTAAATTGTTTAGATGATATGGGTTAATTTTATTTGATGATTTGATTTGTTTTGAATGAACCTACTTAATTACTAAAGGTTGTAAAGAGAGGAAAAGAGAAGAGAATATCTCTTTCCTCCCTACCTTAAGTGATTTCTAAGGTAGATTCATTAATGATTTTTATTTAGTGAATGTTTTATTATGTATTTTAATTAACCATAAGTTTATATTTTCTCTAAATAAACCTATTCAAAAAGAAAGACATTTTAAGATTAAGTAAAGTGAATTACTATCATAAAACACACAACATTTTATTTCTTTTCCACATGTGAGTCATGCACATGAATGAATCCTAAGCATATCTATGCATGCAATGCAAGTATTTAGCACACCTTTATAATGAATGCTAAGACAAGTTGCTTAAAGACATTTAGAATGTTTCATGTGTGCATGATTTTGTTAAGTAGAAGAAAGTGATTCTTTTATCAATTTTTTTCACATGCACACATGTATGTATGAAAGACATAAGTGAGTACGGCGCCATTGTTAACCTGGGGTGTAAGGTACAAACCTACTTTAAAATGCCTATAAACAGGGTTGTCCAAATGTACCACTTTCCTTAAATACAAGCATATGTACAAAAAGAAATGCATGGAAAGAGAATGCTAAGTGAGTTACTTAAGAAAATTTGAATGATTTATGATGCATGATTTTCATTAAGTAAAAAAGAGGTATTCTTATCCACTTTTCACATGCACACATGTATGTATGAAAGGCATAAGTGAGTACGGTGCCATTGTTAACCAGGGGTGCAAGGTACAAAACCTACTTATGGCTACTTAAAGCCTCATAACCCTGGGGTTGTCCAAACTAATATACCACTTTACTTAAATACAAACATATGTATAAAAGAAATGAATGGAAAAGAAAGAATGCAAAAAGTTTATGTTTGTTTAATTTTTGGTTATTTAATTTATATGTGTGATGTAGAGTTCCTTCTTAAGTTATGACATAAGAGTATATAGGAATGAATTTAGGCAAGTGTTATGTCCTTTTCAAATGGACTATACACTTGGAAAATCCCATACAAACCTATGTTAAGAGAGAGAAGGAAATCACATAACATATTTTATACTATTCATATGCATGTTTATAAGTACTTGTAAATAACATACTTTTCATTTGTAATGTTTAGTTTATAAGTTTTGAAAATAGTTTTGGATTTATTAGTGATAATAATCATTCATATCTTACTTTAGCCAAAACATGCAATTTGACATAAAGAAAACTTTACATTTTAATATTATTTTCAAAAGACATGAATGCATGATTTTTATATGGCATACACATTTAGCATGCTAGTAAAGAAATAAAGTGATGCAAGCATGTAATTCTATTCACTCTAATTAATTCTTAAAGATAATCTTATGAAGTAAGATCATTTAAAGAGAATCAAAGGTTGTTTAAAGAGACTTTCATTTTGTTTTGAGTTTGATTTGAATTAGGAAAGTGTGAGAAGGTTTTCTGGTCCTTACCCATTTCCACATGTGTATATTATTGTAATTTAATTTTTAGGTGATTAGATTAATTTTATGCTTTGGTTAGGTTAAGGTGTAAATTAAGTTCATTAATTACCCCTTACCTATACCACTTTAACATATTTAATCAAATAATTATGAGCCAATGTATGACATAAAACTATAAGAAATTTAAATCAGCAATGCATCCTAGGAAAGAAAGGTACCTAATGCAATTGGCTCATAATTAATGATTAATTAAGCTAAAGGGTTTAATTTAAGTACTTTCATAACCCTTCCCACACATATGGGTTATGTATGATTTCCTTAAGTTAGGTTATTAAACACCTAAGCATCTACCTAAGAAGGATTGATTAAGTTTTTAGATTAATTTTGGTTTTGAGAATTTGATTTGATTAATTAAGTAGATCTTTAGTGGATTAACCCTTAATTAGATTTGTATTAAGGAAGAAAGGGGGTTTTAGGGAATAGCTTAAGAAAAATATCTCAAAATCTTTTCGTAAACCTTCTAATCACTTAAACAAAGTTTAATTATCTAAATCAAGGAATTAAACTACTGTTCACATGCTTAATTAACCTTAATTACATTAAGAGAGTGATTAGGGGTTAATTAATTAATTTTCTTGATTAACTCATTAATAAATTCCAAAAAAAATTAGGCGAGGTAGAAGGGATCCCACTAAACATGCATGAGAAGTTTTGAATTAATTAATGAAGTCATTAGGGAGTAATTAAAGTTATTAAGTTTTAAATAAACCTTAATTAAGAAAAATCTACTATTTAAATTTAATTAGAAATAATTTTTTTGGATTCTCCTCTGAATTATCTTCAAAATGAACTTGAGCTTGTATTTTTTAGATTTTTCTTCAATTAGTTATGAATTTAGAAAGTTTCAATTGATTTAAGTGATTTTTATGAATTCTGCTAATTTATTTTATTAAAATAAATAATTTGACACTCAAAATTCAATATCTTTTAATCCAAAGGTCATTTTGTCTTGAAATTGTTATGGTTGGTGTATTTTAACATCAATTTTAATCTCTGAAAATTTTAGCTTAATATGACATGTATTTTTAATTTAATTAAAAAAATTTGATTTTTACTAAATCTTAAATTAAACTCAAAATACAAAGTAAAATTTGGAAATTTTGGATTTGTTGGATTCATCTAGGAAAGATGAATCCAACGAGCCCTTATTTGCAATTTTTGATTTAGTATCTTATTTTCTATGAATTTTTGAAGTTTTTGGTGATTTAAACTAATTTTTTAAAACAGAAAATCTGTGTTGAGCTGACGTGGGAACGCGACTCCACACGGAGTCGTGATTTGGAAAGCACGTGGCACTCATGTGCCGTGGCGCATGCGATTCGTGCTTGTTGAGTGTCGCCTTGGCGAGCAACGGTCAACGCGCAATGAAGCGACCAGCGGTTAGACCATCCGAATGATGATGGTCGATCAATCACACATTCTAGTCGATCATGCGATCAACATGAGATCTGACTCGTTCGATCGTGCGAACCGCCCAATCAGGCGATCCAGATCACATTAGGCGATCTAAAGGCCCGGATCACACGATCCACGTGAGATCCGAGCCATCTGATCCCGTGAATTGCGAGATCGAACGACGGCTGCTGCTTAGTAAAAATAGGCTATTTTTTTAAAAGAGGGTTTCTAAGTGAAAACTTGTCCAAATGGACTCATTTTCGTGTCGATTCGCACCGAAAAAAATTCTATTTTTTAATTGAGATGATTTAAAATAAAATTATGGGATTATCTAGAGTAGATTCCTAAAAATTGTGCAGAAATCATCTCAAAATAAGGGAACCTAGGGTCGGCTATAGTTTTTGAAGGTTACCTCACCGAGGATGATTTTCGGTGGCAGTAGTAACTCGAGCACGCTGTTGAGTGAGGGAAGAAGCCTTAGATTGAGCTTGGATCTTCGCCTTCACATCGAAATAATGTTTCCTCCAATTATCGCCATTTCTTCACCGAAATACACTTGTTTTTGAAGAATTTCTCTCCAAAATGAAGTGGGGGGTGATTGTCAATGGCTTTGGGAGCTCTAGGAGAAGGATAATGAGTGGAACGAGGGTTTCCTTCAGCCACTAATGCCTTAGAATGAAAAGTGAATGAATATGAACCTTTTGTTTAAAAGTTTGGCTCCAAACTCATATCATTTGGCTTGGGGTGGTTGGGAATGGAAGAGAATCATCTTAGGTGGCTCCCAATGGTTGGCTAAAGCATGGAAAGTGGCTGTCATGAAGGACAATTGGGTGTCCTAGCCAAGGGGAGGTGAGAGTCCTTCATGCTAAGTGTTCTAATAGGAGAGGTGAGATGATTTCACCTCCCCATGAATCATGGCTACCCCAACCACTCCTTAGGTAAGAAAATTAGTGTCCTTGGTGCCTATGTGGACCAATGGATGAGTGCCAAGTGGCTAAGGAAGAGAAATGGTCACTTGGGAAAGTGTCTTTTCTCATGGGATGCGCTTGACCCAAGGGCAAAGTGGTCATTTAGCATTGAATTTGATTTGGCCAGATTTGAAATAAGTCAAAAGTAAGCTGGACCAAATTTCATGTCATTTGAAGTTCATTTTGTTTAATTTGGGTTAATTTGACCCATTTGGGTCAAATCGGGTCAAAACGGGTTAGGTTGTCCAATTGGTCAAATTGGGTCAAACCAAGAGTTAGGTCAAGGTCAAATGACTATTTGGAGTATATTGGTTCAATTGGTTTCAATTAATTTGGTTTAATTTGGATTTAATTTACATTCTGGCCAATTTGATCCTTTAGGTCAATTTGGGCTAAGTTGACCGATTTGACCCAATTGACCAAATTGTCTTGAATCATGGCTTGGTTTGGGTTTGGTTGATCATTTGAAATATATTGTAGGCTTTGGTTTAATTTCAAGTTGATTTGACCTTTTGGGTCAAGTTGGGTTACAAGGTTGATTTGGTCAATGGGCTAGGTTGACTTGGTTTGACCCAAGTCATGACAATTGATTAACATGTGATGATCAACAAAGATGACATGAAGTTTGGATTGGCTTAAGTCACTTTGATTTGAATCGAATTGAATTTTGGTTCATGTAGGTCAAATTGGCCACTTTGGGTCAAGTGAGCCAATTGGGCTTGATCAATGCTTGATTCAAGTTTGGTTGAACTCATATATGAATTTATGATTGAAATATAAATCTATTTGCAAAAGATTTGAAGTCAAATAGGTTTTGATTCATTTGATAATTTTAAGTCAAAGGATGAACATGAGTATGACTTGGGTTTGATTTTTTGAATTTAATTTTGGTTTGAGGATTGAGTTTATGTTTATATTTGGATTCATGTTTAAAGGATTGATTAAATCATGAAGAAAAATCAAGAGTTTGGCTTGATTTGAGATTGATTTGGCTAAGTTCAAGAATTTGACTTGAAAGGCTCAGGTTGAATTTTGGTTAAGTTTGAGTTTGATTTTTAAATTTGGTTTTTGATATTTGAATTTATAATTCATTTATATTTATCAATATAAATGAGAATATAAATGGGTTATGAGAAAATTTCTTGAATTTAAATTGATTTAGATTTGATTTGAGTTAAGTCCATAAAATAGATCAAAGGGCTTAGTTAAGATTTTTGGAATTTAAATTTGATTATAGATTTTAATCATGTGTTTCGATTATTTAGTATTGATTCATGATTTGAAAAAATTCATTGAAATTGATTCAAGGTTTGATTTGGAATTGAAGTTTATATGAGTTTGGAGTTGATTTGAATTTGACTTGAAGGAAGGAAGTGAGGAGTTGGTTCAAGCTATAGGGTAGGAGAATTTTTCTAACACCCCTAAGTTATGCTTATTCCTATGGCTAACTCTTCTAAGTCTCTAGGGTTAGGTTAAGTGTCCACATAATCACTTGATGTGTCTTAAGACTAAGGATCTCTTCAAGTCTAAGAGGAGTCATATGTTTAAGATGGAGGGGTTGAGAGCTCATCCTAAAAACGAGATCAATAATAAGTATAGCATCTATCATTGGATAGGCTTGGATAGTAAGGGTAGAGATGCTCTTGGTTGCTCAAAAGCAGCTTGACATTCATCAGTCCATTGAAAATCATTATTTTTAGCTCCCCCTTTACTATTTTAAAGAATGACAAGTATTTATCTCTAAAATGAGCTAAGAAGCGAGATAAGGCAGCAATTCATCCATTTAAGCGTTGAACTTCCTTGATATTCTTCGAAGGAGACATATCTCAGAGGGCTATGATTTTCCTGGGATTAGCTTCAATGCCAAGGTGGGTGACCATGAGCCCAAGAAATTTTCTTGATGTAACCCCAAAATCACACTTGGTTGGGTTGAGTCGCATGTTATAACGTCGAAGAAGGTTAAAGAATATTTCTAAATTAGAAATATGTTGTGACTCTTCCAAGCTTTTTACTAACATGTCATACACATATACCTAAATTGTGTGTCCTAAGATATTTTTAAAAATATTATTCATATGCATTGATAGGTAGCACTAGCATTTTTTAACCCAAATAGCATAACTTGTTAACAATATAAACCTTTATATGTTTGGAAAGATACGACTTCTTCATCCATTGGATACATTTTTATTTGATTGTCACTTGAGTAAGCATCTAAGAAATTGAACATTTGATGACCAGATGTAGCATCAACCAATTGATCAATTCGGGGGAGGAAAAAACTATCTTTCATGCAAGCTTTATTGAGATGACTGTAATCAATACACATTCTCCAAGCTTCATTTGCTTTCTTAACCATGACAACATTTGCTAGCCATGTAGGATAATATACTTCTCGTATGAATCCCACTTCTAAATGCTGGTTAACTTCATGTTCAATAGCTTGGAGATAATCAGGTACAAAACTCTGGTTCTTTTGGATGACTGGTTTGAATGTTGGATCAATCTTGAGGGAGTGCATGATCACATTAGGGTCGACCCTAGTCATATCTGTCAAACTTCAAGTAAAGATGTCTTAATTCTTGTGCAAGAAGTCTATATATTTTACCATCTATTTATCTAAGAGCAGAGATCCGACTTACATTGTTTGTAATGGTTGGTCATCTAATAATGAAACATGGAGAAAGTCTTCTACAGGCAAAGCCCTCTGGGGTACTTCTTCATCTCAAAAATTAAAATTCTCGATGATGAAGGTCATAGAAGGGCGTGGTTGAGCTTGTTTGAGGTAACATGATTGTGCTATTTATTAATTTTCATAGACCACTCCAACCCCAATGGGGGTTGAAAATTTTATCTTAAGATGAGATATCGAAGTAACAACACCAAAGATTGATTGGAGGGGCCTTCCTAAGATAGTGTTGTATGTTGAATCTGACTTGACCACCACGAATTGAATTGAATTAGTCATTTGTTGAGGTAATTCTCCAAGGACAACAAGAAGGGTGATTGCCCCCTCCAATCACACAGGGCGATTATGAAACCCATCTAATGGTCCTGTAGCGGGTTGGAGCTTTTCCCTAACCAGGTCCATGCTAAGAAATATGGAGTAAAATAAAACATCGATAGAACTCCCAGTTGATCTCATTTTCAGGATGAGCTCTCAACCCTTCCATCTTAGACACATGATTTCTCTTAGACTTTAATAGTTTCTTAGTCTTAAGACACGGCTAATGATTAGGTGGAAACTTAACCTAGCCCTAGAGATTTAGAAGAGTTAGCCATAGGAATAGGTCATGCCTTAGGGGTGTTAGATAATTTTTCCTACCCTATAGCTTGAACCAAATTCCTCACATCCTCCCTTCAAGCCAAACTCATATCAACTCCAACCTCGAACCAATTCAATGGATTTTCTCAAACCATGAATCAATTCCAAATAATTGAAACTTATGATTGATGCCCATGATTGGATTCCAAACTCCAAAATATTTTCTAAGTCCTATGATTCTATCTTACGGACTTAGCCTAAATCAAATCTAAATCAATTCAAATTTAGAGAATTTTCTCATAACTCATTTATATTCTCATTTATATCCACATATATAAATGAAATATAAATTCAAATCAATCAAACTAAATCCAAAAAATCTAAATCAAAAATATATTCTAAGTCCTTTGATTCCCTCTCATGGACTTAGCCTAAATCAAATCTAAATCAATTCAAATTCAAGGAATTTTTTCATAACCCATTTATATTCTCATTTATATTCACAAATATAAATTAAAATATCCAAAAATTAATTCAAAAATTAAATCCAAATTCAATCAAAAAAAATAAGCCTTTCAATCTTGAACTTAGCCAAATCAAATTCAAATCAAGCTAAACCCTTGATTTTTCTTCATGATTCAATCAATCCTTACTTCATGAATCCAAATATGAACATAAACTTCAATCTTAAATCCAAAAATAAATTCAAAACTCAAATTCAATCAAAATTCAACCTAAGCCTTTTAAGTCAAAATCTTGAACTTAGTCAAATCCAACTCAAATCAAGCCAAACCCTTGATTTTTCTTCATGATTCAATCAATCCATAAATAAAGAATTCAAATATAAACATAAACTCTAATCACCAAACCAAAACTAAATTCAAAAATCAAACCCAAGTCAAACTCATGTTTACCCTTTTGAACTTGAAATTGTCAAATGAATCAAAACCCATTTGACCTCAAATCACTTACAAATGGATTTACATTTCAATCATAAGTCCATATGTGAGTTCAATCAAATTCAAATAAGGCTTTGACCAAGCCATTTAACCTACTTAAGCTCACTTGACCCAAAGTGAACTAAAGTATCCCTTTTGAGCTAAATTCTAATCCTTCCCAAATTGGATTGAACTATGCCCAACTAAGCCTCACATTGTGAGCAATAATCATCATGAGATGATCAATCACTCAAATTAGGTCAAACCAAGTCAAACCTAAGGGTTGACCAAGTCAACACTTAGCTAAAATGAAACTTAAACTAGCCAGAATCCATCATAGGCCAAATTGATTGAAATCATTGATCAAAACTCATTCATGATCAATGTTGAACTTGACAAAGTCATCATTTGAGCCTAACCTAGCCCAATTGGCCACTTGACCCAACTTGACCTAAAAAGTCAAAATGTGTCAAAACATGATCTAAGCCAAATTGATTGAAACCAATGGGTCAAGTTCATTCCAAATCACTTGTTGAACTTGACCAAAATTTGGCCAACTAGATCTAACTAGCTTGATTAAACCCAACTTGACCTAAAAGGTCAAATTGAGCCAAATCAAAATATAAACCAAATTGATTGGAAACAAAGATATCAATCCATTTTAAATGATCAACCAAACATAAACTAACCCATGACCTAACCCAAATAGGTCAAATAGGTCAAATTGGTCAATTTTACCCATTTGACCTAAATGAAATCAAATGAACCAAATCCAAATGTGAACCAAATTGAACCAAACCAATGATGCCAAAATATTTCAAATGGTCATATGAACCTGTCTCAACCCTTGGTTTGACCCAATTTGACCAATTGGTCAACTTGACCCAAGTTGACCCATTTTGACCTAAATGGGTCAACATGAGCCAAATCATATCAAACCAACTCCAAATTCAAAGAAACTTGACCTAACCCATTTTTAAATTATACTAAACATATTTAAAATGAAAACCAAGCAAAATGACCATTTTGCCCTTAGGATATAGGGTAACCTAAAATCAAAACTATTTGGAATTTTGTCAATTCCTTTTCATGGACACTTAGCATCCTCTTAGTGAACCAAGTGATCACTAATGGACATGGTGCACATGACCGATTGGGTTTGGGTCAGCCAAAACCAACCTAATGGCCAAACTGACCACCCACTTAGGAATTGAGCACATGGGATCCCTCCTCCACTCAATTAAAGCACAAGAGAGCTTCACTACTACACTCCTCACTCAAAATCGAACCATGTGCTAGTCCTAACAACCTAACAAACCCATTGAATAGGGTGTATTGGATCAAAACCGTAAAGCTCTTCATGACCGTCCAATTCATGGGGGAGATATACACCCCCTAATTCCACTTGAATTCACATCACACACACTCGATTGAGCTTAGGGAACTCAAAGCAAACTCCCCAAGGTTTCTCCAAGCTTCCTTAACCCATTTCCAATTCTCTATTTTTGATTTTCTTAGATTCAAAATAGGGGAGCTCCTCCACTTTTCCAACTTAGCCAATACCTAAAATCAATCCAATTCCTCCTTCGAGCATCCTCAGAGGGCTTAGTCGAACTCATCCCAAGCTTCTTCCAAGCTCCAAAGGCAAGGGAGGTGGGACTTTGGTCAAGACTGAGCCCAATTGAAAGATAGCTTGGTCCATAGAAAGATTCACTCAACCAAATCACCATAAATCTTCAACAGGGCTTCATCTCCACTAGACAAAGCTACCTCATCAGATTCAAGTGATATATTAGTCTAGACAACCTCGGGGTTGTGAGCCTTTAAGTAGCCCTAAGTAGGTCTTGTACCTTACACCCCTGGTGCTAACAATGACATCGTACTCACTTATGCCTTTCATACATATATGTGTGCATATAAAAATTAGATAAAAGAAATATCACTTTTCTATTTAATGAAAAATCATGCATACAAGAAACATTCCAAATTTCCTTAAGCGACATCACTTAGCATCCATCATGAAAGCATGTTAAACATTTTTATTTTCATGTATAGATATGCTTATGATTCATTCATATGCATGCTACACATGTTGGGAAAAAAATGAAGTGATGTGTGTTTTGTGATAGTATTTCACTTTACTTAATCTTAAAATGCATTTCTTTTTGAATAGGTTTATTTAGGGAAAATCTAAACTTAGGATTAATTAAAACACATAATAAAATATTCACTAAACAAAAATCAAATATGAATCTACCTTAGAAATCACTTAAGGTAGGGAGGAAAGAGAAGTTCTCTTCTCTTTTTCTCTCTTTATAACTTAGTAATTAATTTTGGGATTCACTTAAACCAAACTAAAAATAAAAAATAAAATCAACCAAAGAAACTATATCACTTACATGTAACACACCCTCAAAGTTGAACATTTTCATACTTAAAAAACTTCAACCGTAAAGCCTAGCTAAACTTTTAATAACACACACATTAGGTTAAGTCACCATTTCTAGCTTTAGGTTAGGACGGTGTAGGGTTTGATATTTTTTTTATTTCATGATATTTTTTTTAGTCTGGATGTTAAGGTATATGTGCGTAGACTAAATGGTAGGATGATTTAATCTAATCATTATCTTCTACAGGGGATTGTGCTTAAGGGGTATTGTAATAAAAATATAATTGCTTTTGCTGTGCAGATGCTTATACCTCTAAGCATGATCCAAAATAGGCCAGGTGGACTTGGTTACGCATGTGTAGGGTGCTAAGTTCAATTTATGCATATACATGGTTAGGATTGTGTGGTTTGTGTGGCTAATCTCTGCTTTGCAAGTTTTAGTTAGATTTCTTTTTTCCCATTTCATGTAATTTTATAATTAGTATTTTGGAATGATTGTTATGGAGGATTAGGATGAATATTGGTCATAAGATCATGTCTTATATACCATGTGAAGCCTTTGGAGCATCCATATTCTAACCATCCAAAAGAAGGAACTGAAAGAAGAAAGAATAGAGAAGAAAAGAAGAAACAATGAAGACCCGTATAACATGAATTTCCTTACTTGATTGTAATTAATTCATTTATAATCTGAGTTGTATAAGGGTAGAACTCGGCTACCCAATTTGTTTTTCGAGTTTGTGCGGTGGAGCCCGACCATAAATGACCTTTTTTTTGTTGTGCTAGTTTTATAAATTGATTGATCTTTGTTTAACTTGCGCATTAAATGACATGTTTTCCTTATTTTTTTCTTGCTTTGATATATGGCCTGGATGACGATTATGATCTTAGCAAAAAATAAATATTCTACCAAATTAATCAACTCAAAACTAAAAATAAATAACTCATAAACTCACCTAAAGCTTAGGCTATAAAAAAAGATAAAATAATTATCAACCCCTTAGCTGGATGTTGTCTTACTTTTCTAACATCATGCATAAAAATTATATTATTTCACTCCTGATTTGAGGGATTCCACCTTTGCTAGAGAACTTGGCTTGAATTATGAGAGCCATAGTAGAAACACACCTCCTTATCTTACTAATTTTGGCCCATAATCTAATTTCTCATGCATTATGCATATGAATCCTAAAGCCTGTGTTAAATTGATTGTCCAAAATGAAAATAAAATGAAACAAAAAGTTGCATTAGATTTAAGTCATTAAATCATGCCGTACATGCTTTAGTCTCTTAGGGAGTGTGTTTAAGGACTTAGGCTCTTTCTAAATAAACAACAGCTTAGCTATCTTGCAAAAACATATGACTTGCCTGCATGTAATTAAAATTGTAGGAGGAGTTGGTTGGCGGCCACCCTATGTTGAAATTTTATATGTGATTTCTAAAGAAGTAAAATATATACTTCTATCTTCACTCTATGCGGGATAAAAAAATGAAGATAGAAATATACATATCTTTCTTTTTATGTATTTTTGACACCATGTAGATGCGCAGATGTTCTTATTGAGGGTGATCGGGTTTGACATTGAAGAGAGGTATAATATCTCTAAGATAGAAGTCACCACCCTACAATGGACCTAATCACCTCAACAAGGACTCCTAAGGACAATGGGTCTGCATATTTACTAAGATTCTTCCCCTACATTACATGGAATAGTAAAGTAGGATTTATTTTAAATTAGGTTCATTAAGTTCCCTACAATGGCAAGCCCCCATAGTTAATTACATCCTAAGGAGTGAGATCCCTTAGGGATATTCTCGATTAAGGTAAATAATCATTGTCTCCAAAGATTTTAATAGGTAGGACTATCAATCAATTAGTTTGTTTTGGAAGATCAAATGGGATTGATCAAAGAGAGGGAGTTATTATCAAAGCCAAAGGAAGATAAGTATGAGATACTCACGATGCTAGGAAACCTAGTGAGTATCTCAAACTATCCTATGGTTGGGCTTTACATTTTTAAAATTGAATTATTCATTTGAGTTGACTTTTTATTAGAAGTTTAGGGCTTATGATTCCACAACACAAGGTTATGGAAATGCCTAAGAGGTGAGGATTTATGCTTATGGCCCATAGAAGGGAGAAGCAACCCCATAACCTAAATCTAGGGAGCTTTGGCGAGGGCCAAAAGCACGACCTAAATCTAATGTGAAAAATGGGTATTTGGTTTGCCTTCATAAGAGAGGACAAACCACCCAACTACTTAGACTTACAATCACCTTGGGGTGGCCGCCAACTAACTCCTATGATTTTAAATTCATGTAGGCAAGTAATATGCTTTATGCAAGATATTTAAGCTATTATTTATTTAGAAAGAGACTAAGTCTTTAAACTCACTCCCTAAAGAGACTAGATCATGTAAGGGCATGCTTCAAATGACTTAAATCTAATGCAAATCATATTACATATTATTTTCATTTTTGGACAATCATTTGACTCAGGCTTATAGGATTCATATGCCTAATGCATGAGAAGTAAGATTATTTGCCAAAATTAGTGAGAAGGGAGGAGGTGTGTTTCCACCATAGCTCTCAAAAGTCAAGCCAAGTTTCTCTGGAAAAGGTGGAAGCCCTCCAATCAAGAGTAAAAATAATATGGATTTGTGCATGATGTTATAAAAGAAATACTCATACAGCTAAGGGGTTGCTAATTCTTTTATCTTGATTTTTAGCCAAGCTTTAAGTGAGGTTATGAATTCTTTATTTTAATTTTGAATTGTTAAATTAGGTAGAAGATTTTTTTTCCTAAGAGCCTAATCCACATCTAGGCCATACATTAAGCAAGGAATAAACTAGGAAAAAAATATGCCATCTTAATGCACAAGCTAAACAAATCATTAATCAATTTATAAAGCTAACACAAAAGAATGACGGTGCACCACCCATAAAACCAAAACAAATTAGAAAGCTCTACCCTTATACAACCTGGATTACAAATAAATTAAATACAATTAAGCAAGGAATTCATTATTATGGGGGTCTTCAAGCTTCATTTCTTCATTCTTCTTCTCTGCATTCTTCTTCTTTTCTTCTTTCTTCTTTAGTTACTTCTTCTAGATGGTTGGAAGGTGGTTGCTCCAAAGGCTTTACATGGTGCATAAGATGAGATCTAATGACCAATGCTCATCCTAATCTCCCATAACAATCATTCTAAAATTCTAATTACAAAAAATACATGAAAAGGAAAAGTAAATCTAGCTAACACCTGTAAAATAGAGATTAGCTAAATAAATCATACAAATCTCAAGCATGTATATTGGACTTAGCACCCAGCATGGGTAACCAAGTCCACGGCCTATTGGATTATGCTTAGGGTATGAGAACCATAAAAGTAGTTATATTTTTATTAAAGTTCACACAATCTAGAAGATAATGGTTAGACTAAATTATCCTACCATTCATTCTACGCATGTTCACCCTAACATCTAGACTAAAATAGAACATCCCAAAATAAAAGCAAAACATCAAGCCATGCACCGCCCTAGCCTAAAGCTAGAAGTGGTGACTTAGTCTAATGTGTGTGCTTTAGAAGGTTGTGTGGTATGCTTAACTATGATTTTAAGGTTTGGATTTTCTAAGTATGAAGATATTCAACTTAGATGGGTGGTTTCATTTAAGTGTTTTGTTAATTTGGGTTGATTTTATTTGATGATTTTATTTGGTTTGAATGAATCATATAATCAATTACTAAGTGTTGTAAAGAGAGGGAAAAGAGAAGAGAACTTCTCTTTCCTTCCCTACCTTAAGTAATCTCTAAAGTGGATTCATATTTAGTTTCATTTAGTGAATATTTTATTATGTGTTTTAATTAATCCTAAGTTTAGATGAACTCTAAACAAACCTATTAAAAAAGAAAGAGGCATTTTAAGATTAAGTAAAGTGAATTAAAATCACAAAATACACATCACTTCATTTCTTTCCCAACATGTATAACATGCATATGAATGAACCCTAAGCATATCTATACATACAAATGGAAATATTTAGCATACTTTATGATGAATGCTAAGTGAATTACTTAAGAAAATTTGAATGCTTATGATGCATGCTTTTCATTAAGTAGAAAAGGAGTTTCTTATCCAATTTTCACATGCACACATGAATATATGAAAGGAATAAGTGAGTACGACACCATTGTTAACCAGGGATGTAAGGCACAAGACCTACTTTGGGAAAATTAAAGCCTCGCAACCCCAGGGTTGTCCAGACTAATATACTACTTTCCTTAAATACAAGCATATGTATCATAGAAATGAATGGAAAAAGAAAGGATACAAAAATTTATACTTGGCTGTTTATTTTGTTTATGCAATTTATATGTACAAGTGTAGATATCCTTCTTAAGTAATAACATTGGAATGAATAGGAAATGAAATTAGGCTAGTGTTAGATTCTTTTCAAATGAACTAAACACCATACTAAATTCTATTCAAAACTATACTAAAAGAGGGGAGAAGGAAAACTAAACTAAGCTCATCCTTATATTTTACTCAGATGCAAGCTTATAAATAAAATATAAGTAACATACATTCAATTTTGGTAATTGATTTATATATTTTTGAAAATAATTTGGATTTAATAGTGATAATAGCCATTCATATTTTTACTTTAGCCAAAATATACAATTTGACATAAAAAAATATTTCACTTTCAGTTTGATTTTTAAATAGAGTGAATGCATGAAATTCATATGACATACACATTTAGCATGCTAGGAAGGAACTAAAATGATGAAAGCATGTAAACACATTCACCCTATTTAATTCATAAAGACAATCTTATGAAATAAGAAAGCTTAAAGCAAATCAAATTATTTTTAAAGAAGGTTTTGTTTTGTTTTGAATTTGGTTTAATTTGAGAAATGTGAGGTGAGTTTACTGTTCTTAACCCATTCCCACATCTCTATGATATTTAAGTTCAATTTTTAGATGATGAGATCCATTTTATATTTTGATTAGGTTAATGTATGAATTAAGTGTATTAATTACCCCTTACCTATACCACCTTAGCATATTTAATCAATAAATTATGAGCCAATGAGATGACATAAAACTTTACAAGGAATTTAAATTTTCAATGCACCTAGGAAGCAAGAGGCCTAATGTAATTTGGCTCTTGATAAATGATTGATTAAACTAAGGGGTTTAACTTAAGTAATTTCATAACCCCTCTCGCACATGTGAGTTGGATTTTGATTTCCTTGATGTACTTAGGCTCTTAAACACCTAAGCATCTATCCAAGATAGATTAATTAAGTTCTGGAAGATTTTAAAATTTTATGAAATTAATTAAGGGGTAATTAGTGAATTAACCCTTAATTAAGGATGTATTAAGGAAGAAAAGGGGGGTTTAGGGAATATCTTAAAGGAAGTACCACACAATTATTCCTCAAACCTCACACTTACTCAATAAAAACTTAACTGACTCAATCAGAGGGTTAAACTACTAATTATGCCCTTAATTAAGCTTAATTATATTAAGGGAGTAATTAAGGAATGAACTAGCAATTCCCCTAATTAAGCCACCAATAAATCTCAACAAAATTTGGGGAGGCAAGAGTCATCTTACTAATTAAGCATAAAAAGTTTGGAATTAATTAGTGGAATAATTAAAGGGTAATTAATAAATTAACATTCTTAATAAAACCAAAATTTGGAGAAAAGAGCTATTCAAAATAAATTAAAATTAATTTTAAATATTCTATATTCAATTATCTTTCATATGCAATTTTTTTCATATTTTTTTAATTTTTCTAAGCTTAGATATAAATTTTAGAAGATTTGATAATTAATTAGAAATTAAATAATCCCTAATTATATTAATCTCGACGCGCCACCGATGATGTGCTTTACACGCGGGCATGGGATTTGGTACTTAACCTGTCACATTGTAGCACCACGCGGGCGACGACGCCATTTTTCCTCATCGATCAAGGATCATCCGAGATTAAAGTCATGGATCTGAGGTGTGGATATTACATGTTCTAATCTCGGCCGTCCATCCAAAATGCATGGATGGACAGCCAGAGATTCATCCCTACCAGTCTCTATGAGCCACGGAGACCGTCCATTTTGAGGCCATGATCCAAGCTCGATTGAACTTGGATTAGAATGAAAATTAACCCACATGCTCTAAGCATGAGTACAAGAACATCTAACAACTAGATCAACCTAGGATTAAACTTTATTTCACAAAGCTCCACACCACATTGAATTTACACTCGGAGAAATGGCTAACCTCATTAGCGCTCGATTCCCTTGGAGAATCCTCGTTTAATTGAGACGAAGCTTTGCTGAAGTTTGAAGGCTTTGAAATTTAGTGGATGCTTCTATTGGTCAACTCCACCTTGGTTTGAGCTCGGTCTTGATCGAATTGGATCCTCCCATACCTTTGGAGCTTGGGAAGGAGCTTGGGCAAGTTGGACTTGGCCCTCCGATGGAGCTTGAAGAAGGAATTCGGTTGATGTTGAGTGTAGAGTAAATTCAAATTTCAGTGGAGCTCCCCTATTTTCAAGTGATGAAAATCGAGAAAATTAAGTTTCAAACTCTCTCTAGGAAGCTTAGGAAGACTCTCTAAGGCATACTCTGAGTTCCTATGCTTCAATGAAGGGAGTGAAGATTGAATTGAATTAGGGGTGTATATCCTCTTGAAGGATCATCAAAGCCTCCTTACCATTTTGATCCAATACACCTCATGCAATGAGTTGGTTAGGGTATTTTGAATTACATGTGGTTTGGTTTTGGCCAGAGAAGGAGTGGGTGAGGTGGCCATGTGCTTGAATTGAGTGGAAGGTGATTTTCCATGTGACCATTTTAATGGGAGTGGTTAGTTTGGCCATTGCACTAGGTTAGGCTGACCCAAACCCATTGAGTTGGGTGCACTACACTCCCTAGTGTTCATTTGATCCACTAAGAGGGTGCCAAGTGGTTATAGAGGGGATTAGACCAAATTCTAAATGTATTTGGCCAAAATTTACCCTATGGCTTAGGGGTAAAATGGTCATTTGACCTTGATTTTAGTTTGGGTATGTTTGTTATGATGAGAAAATAGGTTTGGCCAAGTTTCTTTGAATTTGGAGTTGGTTTGATGTGATTTGGCTCATGTTGACCCATTTAGATCAAAATGGGTCAACTTGGGTGAAGCTAACCAAATTGTCAAATTGGGTCAAACCAAGGGTTGGGTCAAGTTCATATGACCATTTGAAATGTTTTGGTGTCTTTGGTTCGATTCAATTTGGTTTAGTTTTGAATTTGGTTCATTTGATTTCATTTAGGTCAAATGGGTCAAGTTGACCAATTTGACCCATTTGACCTATTTGAGCTAGGTCATGGGTAGGTTTAGGTTTGGTTGGTCATATGAAAGGGATTGCTGTCTTTTTTCCAATCAATTTTGGTTAAGTTTGAATTTGGCTCAATATGACCCTTTAGGTCAAGTTGGGTTCAAGGTCAATTGGGCTAGGTTAGGTCTAGTTGGTCAATTGAGGCTTTGGTCAAGTTCAATAATCATTATAGAATGAACTTGACCCATTGGTTTCAATCAATTTGGCTTAGATCAAGTTTTGACTCATTTTGACTTTTTAGGTCAAGTTGGGTCAACATGGGTCTAGTGGCCAATTGGGCTAGGTTAGGCTCAAATGTTGACTTGGTCAAGTTCAAACATTGATAGTAAATGAAAATGGATCATTGGTTTCAATCAATTTGGCCTATGGTGGATTTTGGCTATATTGGGTTTCATTTTGGCTAAGTGTTGACTTGGTCAATCCTTAAGTTTGACTTGGTTTGACCTAATTTGAGTGATTGATCATCTCATGATGATTATTAATCATGATGAGAGGCTTAGGTGGGCTAAATTCAATCTAATTTGGTTAGGGTTAGAATTGGGCTCATAAGGGTACTTTAGGTCACTTTGGGTCAAGTGAGCCTAAGTGGGTCAAATGGCTTGGTCAAAGCTTGGTTTGGGTTTGATTTAACTCACATATGGACTTATGGTTAAAATGTAAATCCATTTGTAAGAGATTTGAAGTCAAATGGGTTTTGATTCATTTGGCAATTTCAAGTTCAAATGGTGAACATGAAATGCATTTTGGCTTGATTTTTGAATTGGGTTTTGGTAAAGTGATTGAAGTTTGTATCTATATTTGGATTCATGATTGTAGGATTGATTGAATCATGAAGGAAAATCAAGGGTTTGGCTTGATTTGAAATTGATTTGGCTAAGTTCAAGAATTTGACTTGAAAGGCTTAGGTGGAATTTTAATTGAATTTGGGTTTGATTTTTGGAGTTGGTTTTGGTTGTTTGAGTTTATATTTCATTTATAAATGTGAATATAAATGAGAATATAAATGGGTTATGAGAAAATTTCATGAATTTGAATTGATTTAAAGATGATTTAGGCTAAGTCCTTAAGAGAAATGAAAGTGACTTAGGAAAGATTTGTGAATTTGGATTTGACTTTTGGGTTTAGTTTGATTGATTTAAATTTATATTTCATTCATATATGTGAATATAAATGAGAATATAAATGAGTTACAAGAAAATTTCATGAATTTGAATTGATTTAAAGATGATTTAGGCTAAGTCCTTAAGAGGGGATTAAAGGACTTAAGAAGGATTTTGAATTTGGAATTTGGAATATTGGATTTAGTTTGATTGATTTGGATTTATATTTCATTTATATATGTGAATATAATTGAGAATATAAATGAGTTGTAGAAAATTTTATGAGTTTGAGTTGATTTGAAGATGATTTAGGCTAAGTCCTTAAGAGGGAATTAAGGACTTGGGAAATATTTGGAATTTGGAATTTCAACTTGGAATTTGATTTGATTGATTTGAATTTATATTTCATTTATATATGTGAATATAAATGAGAATATAAATGGGTCATGGGAAAAATTCATGAATTTGAATTGATTTGAAGATGATTTTAGCTAAGTCCATGAAGGGAAATCAAAAGACTTAGGCATGATTTGGCATTTGGAAATTGAATTTTGGATTTCAATCATGGGTTTCAATCATGTGGTATTGATTTGAGTTTAGAGAAAATCAATTAGGTTGGAATTGATTTAGGTTTGATGTTGATTTGATTTGGAGTTTGACTTGAAGGAAGTGAGGAATGTACAATCATAGTGCAAATTTTCCTAACACCTGAGGCATGAATATTCCTATGGCTAACCCTTCATCTCTGTGCTGTTGAGTGTCCACATAATCACTAGATGTGTCTTAAGACTAAAGATATCTTAAATTCTAAGAGGAGTCTTATGTCTAAGGTAGAGGGGTTGGGAGCTCATTCTAAAAATGAGGTCAACACACCCCCAAGTGGTTGTAAGTCCAATAGTCGGGTGGTTTATGATATCTTATGGAGTTAAACTAATTACCCATTTTCACCTTAGATTTAGGTCGTACTTTTGGCCCTTGCCAAAGCTCCCTAGATTTAGGTTCAGAGGTTGCTACTTCCCTTTGCGAGCCGTGAGCATAAATCCTCACCTCTTAGGCATTTTCATGACCCTGTATCACAAAATTATAAGCCGTAACATTCTAATAAAAATTCACCTCAAATAAGTCAATTCAATTTCAAAAATGTAAAACCCCACCATAGGATAGTTTGGGGTGCTTACTAGGGTTCCTAGTATCTTAAGCACCCCATATTTATTTTTCATTTGGCTTTGGTAAGAACTCCCTCCTCTTGATCGATCCCACTTGATCTTCTAAAAATAAGACAATCGATTGATAGTTCTACATTTTCAAAATCTTTAGAGACAATGATCATTTACCTTAATCGAGAGTATTCCTAAGGAATCCTATTCCTTAGGATGTAATTAACTATGGGGGCTTGCCCCTATAGGGAACTTAACGAACCCGATTTAAAATAAACCCTACTTTATTTTTTTCATGAAAGTAGGGGAAGAATCTTTAGTACATTCTGAAGACCCATAGTCCTTAGGAGTCCTTATTGAGGTGATTAGGTCCATTGTAGGGAAGGTGACTTCTATTTCTCGAGATAGTACACCTTTCCTCAATGCTTTACCCAATCACCCTAATAAGAACATTTGCGGATTTGCATGGCATCTCAACAAGGCATATATTTCTATTTTAATTTATCCTCATTTCCATAAGGGGATAGATGAAGGCAGAAATAAATTTTCACCACAGATTTTTCTGGCGACTCCGTTGGGGATGGTTCCTCTCTCCATCTTTGGTAAGTGATCATTGTCTCCATTTATTGATAGTGGGTTTATACTTTTATGTGAATCCAAAATTATCTTTCTTCCCGTTGGCACTTAGTTTATTTCATCCTTAAGTTAAGCTAGCCAACATCTTTAAGTTTTAGGACTTCACCCCGTGTTGTTCTTAAAACCCCCGTTGGGTTGCCCCAATCGGTGAAAATAAAAATTTAATGAAAATAAAATGATTAAAGACCTGCTCCTTACCACTTTTTAATGGTATGGAAAGGTTCATTCTAAAAATAAAGATAAAATAAATCCTTCATAAAAGTCTTGCTTTTCAAAAGCACTTTTTCAAAATACACTTAATAAAATATTTGTACTATATCTAACAATCCTTAGAATTGTTACATGTAGAAATATCTCAAAAATAATAAATCCAACAATCATAACTTCCAAAAGCACAAATGAACTTCTTCACTGAATTCATTTTGATGAAGACTTCACTTTCAAAAATAAAATTCCAACAATCCCAAACTTTCAATAAGCACAAAATTTGAAGATGGGCCTTTCCATTCAATACATCCAAATGTGTTGGTAGGATTTTAGATCTTCAAGCAAAATCACAACTTTGAAATTCTACTCAACACATTTCATATGTGTTGAATTGGAATTTTCATCCTTTCAAAAAGCACATAAGAAATCTCTCCATTCAATATACCCACATTTATTGAATTGAAGTTTCATTTTCAACCAAAATCAAAAATAAATTTTCAAAAAGCATATATGAAACCTACCCATTCAATATACCAATATTTATTGAATGGAGGTTTCATTTTCTATCAAAATCAAAAATAAATTTTCCCAGAGCACATATGAAACCTCTCCATTTAATATACCCACATCTATTGAATTGAGTTTTCATTTCCAATAAAAATAAAAATAAAAACTTTCAAAAAGCACATATGAGCATCTCCATTCAATACACCCAAATTTATTAAATGAAGATTTTATTTCCAAATAAAATGACATTATTTTTGAAATGCCACCTAACATATTCCATATATGATTAGGTTGGGATTTCCTCTTTTAAAAAGCAATAATCACACATGAAAATACATCTTTGAAAAAAATGAAACATAATTGATTTCCATCTTACATACCCAAATTTGTTAAATGGAAATCCCTCTTTTCAAAATCAACAAAACATAAAATTTTCCAAAAACACATTTGGAACTTCATTCTGGCATACTGCATTTTCTAAAATGAAGTCTCTATTCTCAAAAAATAAGATTTTTCAAAACACATTTAGAACTTCATTCTAGCATACTCCATTTGCTAAAGTGAAGTCTCTCTTTCCAAAACACAAAAATTTGAAATACATTTTTAGAATTTCATTTAGCATACTAAAATTTGCTAAGTGGAATCTCCATTTCATAAAATTTTTCAAAACACATTTGAAATTTCATTCTAGCATACCACATTTTCTAAAGTGAAGTCTCTATTTTCAAAAAAAAATCAAAACTCAAAAATTTGAAACACTTTTTTTTTTAATTTCATTTAGCATACTCAAATTTGCTAAATGAAATCTCCATTTCACAAAATTTCAAAACACATTGGAATTTAATTTGGCATGCTCAAATTTGCTAAGTGAAATCTCCAATTCACAAAATTTCAAAACACATTGGAACTTCATTTTGGCATACCACATTCGCTAAAGTGAAGTCTCCATTTTTCAAAAAAAAAATTTGAAACACACTTTTGGAACTTCATTTTAGCATACCATATTGCTAAAGTGAAGTCTCCATTTTCAAAATAAAATCCAAAACAAAATAAATACTTTTGGAACTTTATTTTAGAATACCATATTTGCTAAATTGAAGTCTCCATTTTCAAAATAAAATCAAAAACCAAAAGAAACACATTATGATTTCCTTAGCACACCAAAATTGGCTAAGGATCCTATTTTTCAAAATCAAAATTTCTAAAAACAAAAGAAACACATTAGGATTTCCTTAGCATACCCAAATTTTCTAAGGATCCTTCTTTTCAAAATCAAAATCTCTAAAAATAAAAGAAACACATTAGGATTTTCTCAGCATGCTCAAATTTTCTAAGAGCCCTATTTTCAAAAATTTTCAAAAATAAAACACACTTGGATTCTTCATTTTAGCATACCCAAATTTGCTACATGAGGATTCCATTTTTTAAAATCACAAATGATTCACAAAACAAAGTAAACAAAGAAAAAAAGAAATTGTTTTCAAGCACCCCACTTAGCATACCCAAATTTGCTAAGTAGGTAAATTCCATAAATCAGAAATCCAAGACAAAATCAATTGACCTTTTACTTTAACATACCCAAATTTATTAAATAAAGGGTCCTCAAAATCAAAAATAAAAATTCAAATATGAACCTATGGAAGAATTTCTCCAAAAATATTCGAACCCATTTTTCAACATACCCAAATGTGCTGAAAGTGGATTCTACATTCAAATTCCTCTTTCCAATCAAATTTCAAAATCTCTTCTAAATCCATTTGAGCTTGACTTAACACTTTCAAGATATTGAGTATGGGTTCAAATTCTAAATTCAAATTCAAAATCAATAAAGTAAGAAAATCTGATTCAATTTTGTTTTCGATATTGCGCTTTCATTAGTTAGTTTTCGCCAATTCAAGAAGATTGATTCAATGGCAGCACAAAAGTATGTGTTCTCGTTTTCTCATGGGATGGTTCTAGCCCTGAATTAGGCCAACCTCCCACGCTCTGCCTATGCCCACCTCATCCACTTTGGGTCGAGGTTTTGAGGGGGCCCGGATTACATGTGAGGGGACCTCCCTCACAACTGTTAGAAAGAGCATAGTGGTCGGGCAGGAGCCTGACATTCGAGTTGACATGCCATCAGCTTCTGAGATTCCCTCGATAAAAAGAAAGGTTATGGTGGTTCCCATAGCAGTAGTGATAATGTCAGCCCCTGTGCGCCCCACAGTTCTCCATGCTGCCCTAGTGGCTAGCACTCACTCACTAGCACCCTCCAAGGGGAAGGCTCCCCTGATCCCAGGGATTATCTCCCCTACTTTTGAGGTTAGGTCTAGCTCTTACACTGCTCAACCTACTCGGACCCAATGAAGAAATAAGAATTGCATGATAAAGCGATACAACACTCGCATTGCTAGGGATATGGAAGCAGCTATGCAATCTATAGTTGAGGAGTTTCCCATGATGGTTTCCCCGCTGGTTACAGTAAACCAATTCCATCCTCTCTCTGGGTCTGACAAAGAGAATTTTAGGAGGATTTCTGCTTCACCTCCACCGGTGCATTTCGTGCTCCTATCAGAGAAGGAGGTCACGCCTCAGGATAGTTTTTGCTAAGGAGCCTGTGATAGTCTGGCCCGCTTGATTTGAGATCTATTATCCCCTGTGTGGGAAGCATATTAGAGAGAGGGCCGTGGAGGCCCATACTCACACATTACCATGGAGAGCGGAGGTTCATGGCGCAGCCTCCACTTATTGATTTTCCTGATCGGTGTGCTACCCGCATCGATCATACCGATAGTATTATGCACAATGGGACTACCCATCAGAAGAGAGGAGTTCCAGTTCACAGAGAGTCGGTGGTGTCTCCACCACACCTCTCTACCCCCCGTACACCATCTCCGATCCATGTTCCAGCATCTCCGGTTCCACCAAAGGCCATGAAAATCGCATCTGGAGAAAAGAGGATACTACTGGTGATCTAGCTACAGCTAAGGGATCCCGTTCCATCCACACCACCTACTGTGGTGAGGTCGAGCTCTCTTGCTTGACCTTCCGCCCCGATCATGGTGAGGAAGGAATGATGACCTCGAAGTATCATTGTCGTATCGTCACCACCGCCACCACATCATATAATGGAGATAGCAGTTATCAAGGGAGAAGGTGATAGCTCAGTTGCACCTATGATGATAGATCCTTCTAGGAGTGTCACCCCATAGATTCAAGAGTGATGATTTCTTCCAGAGTATAACCCTCACGTGGTTAACTCTCCAAGAGGGGAGGTCCGCCTCATCATATGATAGTGATCCCACCAGTGGTCAGCCTAAGTCATTTGTGCTAGTTCAAATAGATCGTTCTCTAGATGATATAGTAGCCCATTATCTCATGAAGAAAAAAGAGATATTTGGATATGACTGGTCTGATGAGGAGAAGAAAAACTTTGATCCCAATGAAGATGATTTATTGAGAAGAGGAGTTTTAATGGTGCACACTGGGATCCTTCCTTAGAGCAGAGATGAAGGTGTTGAGGCAACAGAAGACAGACCTATTCGACCCAACACCTCCTTCAGCAGATAAAGGAGAAAGATGAAAAAATAGATAGGATGGAGAAGAGGCTTAAAGATCTGCTAACATCTGTCTTACCACTTCAAAACCAAGCCCCGACAGTTCATCCTATTATAACTGAGACCAGTCAGCCAGAGTTGGTGCATGTCTTGGATCCAACTAAGACTTTACCTCCAGTAGAGCAAGGTAGCACCAGCATGTATAGGAAGGTAGTGTATAGTAACTTCATATAAGAAAAGGATATCAAGAGCATGATTGAGCAGTAGGTGAGAGAAGCATTGGCTCAAGCCCTAGAAGGATTATCAGTCCCAAAGGGTGGACCCCAGCCGAAGAAATTTAATGCCAACCAATATCCTAAGAGTTTCTTGTCTCCTTCATTCAAGAGTTTTGATGGCAGTAGGAACCCGAGACAACATATTGCACATTTTAGGGCCAATTATTGCAACACCAGTGGCAGTGATACTTTACTCTTCCGTCTCTTTGTCAGTAGCTTAACGGGTATAGCATTTAATTGGTACAATGAACTTCCCAACCGTTCAGCGAAGACTTTTACTAAGTTAGAGCAACTCTTTATCAAGAGGTTTGCTGGATCTCACCAAATGGTGACTGTAGGCGATCTCGTTATGGCACAACAAAACCCCCATGAGTCCCTCATTGATTACATTCTCATATGGCATAATTTGAGTATGAAATGTGAATCTCAGTTGTCTGAACAGCATGCCATAGAGATTCTATTTAAGAATATCCATGGCCCAGTCGCCTTCATGCTCAAATATTTTACCATCAAAACTTTTGAGAAATTAATCAACAAGATAGCTAGCTTGTAAGGAGAAGCTAAACTGTTGCTTTTTTTAGACCAATCAATTAAGTAGAAGCCACAGAAAGCTTTTGAGAAGAAGCTCGGGGTAGTTATAGCAGTAGAAAAGGGGAAACAGCCGACCAGAGAATAGTTTCAGAGACCTCGTGCTCCACAATCATCGTTTCCACCTCATCTATCACCATCGAGGCAGCCCTACCGGCCGCCACAATAGCTTCCATGGCCTGCACTGCCTCCTCCTCAGCCACATCATTAGGAGCAGTGGTACACAAATCCATAACCAGGTAGCTATGATCCACCTACTCTTTTAGATAAACTTAATAAGTCTTATTCATTTAAGAGGGAGGTAATCAGGAAGATCTTTAAGAATCTCTTAAAGAAGCCTAATTTTTAGCTACACGAACCTAGGAGACCGGAAGAAGTGGACAAAAGCAACGATCCTAACTTTTGCCCTACCACCGTATGCTAGGTCATGTTTTGGAAGATTGCTTCACATTTAAGGACTGGCTTGAACATAGATTCAAGACCGGTGCTATAGCCATCCCGAAGGAATACCTTGTGGAACAACCATCCAATTCCATTAGGGTAATCTTTGGGGATACTTGCGATCCTTCCAAAACTGAAGAAGGTTGGGATATCTCCTTATCCAAAACCTCTAAGAAAATTATCTCAAAAATCATGAAATTTTCATTGCAAATGCTTGAGTCAGCTCAAACCTCCAACATCAAGAAAAGTTTGCAAGTTGTCAGAGCCAACTCAGAAAGGGGAGGGGTGGGGAGGGCTCAACAAGATAGCGCATGTCACTGAGATTGCCTAGTAGTGCAACCATTAATCGAGTCCAGCCTCCAATCCATCGTTGCAGCTACTACATCAGCGACTACCTATACATTAGCTAGCTCTTCTTCTTCTAGTAGACATCTTGTATCAGTAGATGAAGGCATCAAATCCCTTACCCCTCTTACTTTACTTGATTTCTACTTGTACCTCCTATCAAATCCAAGAAATTGAAGAATAAAGCTAGTTTGAATTACATTTGTGTCACTTCTGATGGGTTGTCTAAATCTATTCCTAATGATAACTCTTCAAGTCTAAATAATAACTATAATAATTCTTACCTTCCTCTTTCTAATTCAGAGTTAGATTTTCTTACTCTGAATACTACAATTTTTCCTCTTGAGATAGACTTAGAATCATCTGATTCTGAGGTTCCCATAGGATAAGCTATAGGTGAGTCTGATGTGCAGGTAGAATCTTTCATTACCCTGTCACAAGAGATCACCAAAGTCAACCTCCATAGTGGTAAGGTTCTACCTCCTAGGGTAGCACCCGAAGATAGAGGGAAACAAGTCATTGGTTTAGAGGATCAAGAAGCCCCTCCACAGGATGCTTCACCCTTGGATATGCTTGTGGAGGATAAGCCTAAGGTGGACTACAATGTCCTCTCTCACCTAAGAAAGTTTCCATCTAAGTTAAGCATATACAATGCCCCTGTCTTATCCAAAGAGATGAGGGAATCATTAATCAAGGCTCTCCTTGATCCTAAGATATGCTTAGCTCAGCTGACCACTATTAGAGAGGAGGCATATTATTCCAGAGAAGCTCAGAGAATCACTTTCATAGATGAAGACCTATTTTTGGGAGACATGGAGCACAACCGTCCCCTCTACATTACAGTGGACATGGGCAGATTCAGACTTCCCAAAGTTCTCATCAATCCAAGTGCATCGGTAAATATTATGAGTCTAAAGACCCTTGCCTATTTGAGGATCAACATCTCCACACTCTGAAGAGATCAGATGATGTTGAGAGGATTCAATAAACAAGGAGAGCAGGTTTTAGGTTCCATAGTGTTATCTTTGGAGATAGGTGACTGGAATACTGAAGCTAAGTTTTATATCATTGATTCAAATACTTTGTTCACCACTTTTCTCAGTAGGTCTTGGATACACCAGAATAAGATGATTCCTTTCTCCCTTCATCAATGCATCAAATTCAGGAAGGATGGGATTGAGTACTGCATCAAAGGAGATGAAAAGCCATTTTTAGTTAGAAGGTTGAGATATATGAGGATGTGACCTACTATCTTTCTCAAAACACCCTATCTCATGAACTTGGACAAAATTCAAATTTAGAAGGAAAAGAAAATGAAGAAAAAGAAAAAAAAAAAGAAAAAGAAAGAGAAAAGAAAAATGAAAACTCAAGTGAACAAGAAAGAGAAATTTAAGAAGAAATAGAGCCACATATCACATGCCACCCACAGTTTATTCCATCATATGGACATGTGGGTAGGATGACTTGACCTCCACCAGGCAGAGATAGAGGTAGAAATAGAGGCAGTTCTAGAGGTGGAAGACCCCCTGGTTGTTGATCAGCCAATAGGGGTTATTTTTTAGTTCATAAGAGTACCCCTACTATTCACATAGACTTAGAATCTAGCTCAGAGGACGAGTCTAATGTGATTAGCATACCAACCAACCCCTCTCAGTGGGTTTTATTGGAGATGACACTCGAGCCAGATAGCGATGAAGACTGGGCCTCCAAATAAAGCAAAGTATTTAAATCAAATGTATATAAAACTATCAGGTAGTAGTTAGAAACTTTATCTCTAACCTCACTTTCATATCCAAAAAGTTGAAGGTTTAGTAGTTAAGAAAACCCCTCAGTCTTCCAAAGATGTCAAACTAAAGAGATTCTTTTTGGGTTCATCATCCTCAAGTCCAGGACTTGATGTAGGACTTGAGGATATTTCAAACAAAGAGTTAATGGAATTACCTTTTGATTGGTACTCACTTTGTGTTATTAATCTTACAAAGAAGGGTTTGATTCCTTATTCATGGTCTAAGCATAGGTCTGAGTACTTAGAAAAGCTATGGAACAACATAGGAAGGGATGAATAATCAAATTCAGGATTTGGATTAGGTACAGTGAGTCTAGTTGATGACGACGATTACTTCTTAGTTGTCACCAACCATCTAAAGTCTGATAGGTTCTTTTCACACTAAACCAACTCTTATAAGGATGTGTGTATAGAAACCTCAGATGATCCAGATGATCTCTAAATCAAAGATGCACTGTCATAATTTGAAGAGGAGATTCATTCAACAATTGACAAGCTTAAAAAAATCAACCTCGTGATAGAAGAAAATCCACACCCGACATACATCAGTTCATTGCTGAATGAAGAAGAAACCAATGACTTAGACTATTGACTGAGTTTAAAGGCTAGTTTATATGGAGCTATGAAGAAATACTCGGATTATCTCATGACGTAGCAGTTCAAAAACTAGCAATAGATTCTAGCGCTAACTCTATCAAGCAAGCTTCTATATGCATGCAATTAGAAATCAAACAACAGGTCATTTCTGAAGTCAAGAAATTGATCGATGCTAGTTTCATGAAGAAAAAAAAATACTCTACCTGGTTAGCCAATGACATCCCAATTAAGAAGAAGAATGGCCAAATTCGCATTTGAGTTGATTTCAGGGACTTCAAAAAGGCATGTCCTAAGGATGAGTTTCCTCTTCCTATACTAGAATTAATGGTGGACATCGCCTCATCTCATGCAGTTTTCTTCTTTATGGATGGGTCATCTGGCTACAACCAAATCAAGATGGCCCCCAAGGATGAAAGAAATACTACTTTTTGAACTTTGATCAAAATCTATTGTTATAAGATCATGCCTTTCGACCTTAAAAATATTGGGACTACATACCAACGGGCCATGACTCAATTTTTGAATGAACTCATCCATCATCATGTTGAGTGCTACATTGATGATCTAGTAGTCAAGAGCAGAGAAAAGGAAGATCATCTCTTTAGCTTGAGAGTAATTTTTGAATGGTTAAGACAATATAACCTCAAAATAAATCCCGTGAAGTGTGCATTCGGAGTAGCTTCAGAGAAATTCCTTGTTTGTACGGGAATAGAAATAGATCCGTAAAAAGATCAAAGCTATCTTAGAAATGTCACCTCCTAAGAGTTTAACTCAACTCAGATCTTTCCAAGGATGGTTGGCATATCTAAGACATTTTATTTCAAACCTATCGAGGAGATGCAAGTCATTCTCAGCACTTATCAAAAGGGATGCCAAGTTCAAGTGGGATGACAAGTGTCAGCATGCCTTTGAAGATATCAAGCAGTATTTGGTGAAGTCGTCAGTTCTAGCAGCCCCTATAGTGAGCATACCACTCATCCTCTATACTGCTGCATTGGATGACTCTCTCAGTGCTTTGTTGGCCCAAGTTAATGATGAAGGGAAGGAGAGTACTCTCTACTGCCTTAGCCATCATCTGATTCCTGCTGAAGTGAACTATTCACCCATTGAGAAACACTGCCTAGCTTTGATATTTGCCTATCAAAAGCTACGACACTATATGCTTTCTCATAAGGTGAACTTGATTTCCAAAACATAATCAATTCTTCCAAGGTAGGTGCTTAGGTGTTCAATAACCTAAGTAGCTTAAAGAAATCAAAATCCAACCCACATGTGTGGGAAGGGTTATGAAAGTACTTAAATTAAATCCTTTAGCTTAATTAATCATTAATTGTAAGCTAATTACTTTAGGCCCTTTCTTTCCTAGGTGCACTATTGATTTAAATTCCTTGTGTGATTTTATGTCATACATTAGCTCATAATTATTTGATTAAATATGCTAAAGAGGTATAGGTAAGGGGTAATTAACATACTTAATTCACACCTTAACCTAATCAAAGCATAAAATTGATCTAATCACCTAAAAATTAAACTAAAACATCATACACATGTGGGAATGGGCTAGGACCAGCAAACCTACATTTCTCAAATTGAAATCAAACTCAAACAAAATCCAAACTCTCCTTAAAATAAATTTGATTTATTTTAAATAATCTTATTCATAAAATTGTCTTTAAGAATTAATTAGGGAGAATGAACTAACATTGCTTTCATCAATTTATTTCTTTAATAGCATGCTAAATGTGTATGTTATATAAAAATCATGCATTCATACTTTTTAAAAATAAAAATAAAAATGAAATGTTTCCTTTATGTCAAATTGCATGTTTTGGCTAAAGTAATAATATGAATGGCTATTATCACTATTAAATCCAAAATTATTTTCAATATTTATAAATTCAATATCAAAACTAAAAGGTGTGCTACTTAAAATTATTTATAAGCTTGCATGTGAGTATAAATATAAAGATGTGCATAGTGTGGCTCTCCTTCTCTCTTCCTTTAGCATAGTTTTGAATAGAATTTGTTAAAGTGTATAGTTCATTTGAAAAGAACATAACACTTTCTTAAATCTCTTCCTATTCATTCTGATATTATTACTCAAGAAAAACATCCACACTTACACATATAAATTGCATAAACAAATCAAACAAACAAACATAAATTTTTGCATCTTTCTTTTTTCCATTCATTTCTTTTGTACATGCATATATATTTAAGAAAAGTGGTATATTAGTTTGGACAATCCCGGGATTGCAAGGCTTTAAGTAGCCCTAAATAGGTATTGTATCTTACACCCCTGGTGTTAATAATGGCATCGTACTCAGTTATGTCTTTCATACATATATGTGTGCATATGAAAAATGGATAAAAGAAATCCCTCTTTTCTACTTAATGAAAAATCATGCATACATGAAACATTCTAAATTTTCTTAAGCGACATCACTTATCATCCATCATGAAAGCATGTTAAACATTTCTATTTGTATGTATAGATATGCTTAGGATTCATTCATATGCATGTTACACATGTTGAGAAACAAATGAAGTGATATGTGTTTTGTCATAGTATTTCACTTTACTTGATCTTAAAATATCTTTCTTTTTGAATAGGTTTGTTTGGGGAAAAATCTAAACTTACCATTAATTAAAACACATAATAAAATATTCACTAAACAAAAATCAAATATGAATCTATCTTAGAAATCACTTACGGTAGGGAGGAAAGAGATGTTATTTTCTCTTTAGCTCTCTTTACAATTAATTGTAGGAGTCACTTAAACTAAATTAAAAATACAAAATAAAATCAACCAAAGAAACTAAATCACTTACATGAAACACACCCTCTAAGTTGAACATTTTCTAACTTAGAAAACTTCAATCTTAAAGCTTAGCTAAGCATACCACACAAATCTTAAATAGCACACACATTAGGCTAAGTCACCATTTCTAGCTTTAGATTAGAGGCATGGTTTGATGTTAGCTTTATTTTGTGATATTTTATTTTATTCGGATGTTAAGGTGTATGCAAGACTGCATGGTAGGATGATTTAGTCTAATCATTATCTTCTCGCAAGGGGATTATGCTTAAGCAAAAATAAAAAATATAATTTCTTTTGGTGTGCAAGTGCTTATATCCATAAACATGATCCAAAATAGGCCAGGTGAACTTGGTTACCCATGTGTTGGGTGTTATGTCCAATTTATACATATACATGCTTGGGATTGTATGGTTTGTTTGACTAATCTCTATTTTGCAGGTTTTAGTTAAATTTTCTTTTTCTTATTTTCATGTAATTTTGCAATTAGGATTTTGGAATGATTGTTATGGGGAATTAGGATGAGCATTGATCATAAGATCATGTCTTATGTAAGCCTTTGAAGCATCCACATTCCAACCATCCAAAATAAGGAACCAAAAGAAGAAAGAACAAAGAAGAAAAGAAGAAAGAAGAAAAGAAGAATGAAGACCCTCATAACATGAATTTTCTTACTTGATTGTAATTAATTCATTTGTAATCCGGGTTGTATAAGGGTAGAGCTCCTACCAATTTATTTTCTGTGTGCAAAGGAGCCCACCGTAAATGATCTTTTATTCTTTTGCTAGTTTTATAAATTGATTGATGTTTGTTTAACTTGCGCATTAAGATGACATCTTTTCTTAGTTTCTTCTTTGCTTTGATGTATGGCCTGAATGACGATTAGGCTCTTAGAAAAAAATAAATCTTCTACCAAACCAATCAACTCAAAATTAAAAATAAATAACTCATAAACTCACCTAAAGCTTAGGCTATAAAATAAGATAAAAGAATTAACAACCCCTTAGTTGGACGTTATCTTACTTTTTTTAACATCATGCAAAAAAGAATATTATTTCACTTTCTTGATTTTTTCACCTAGAACTTAGCTTTGAGAGCCATGGTGGAAACACACCTCCTTATCTTATTAATTTTGTCCCATAATCTAATTTCTCATGCATTAGGCATATGAATCCTAAAGCCTGTGTCAAATTGATTGTCCAAAATGAAAATAAAATGTAAAAAAAAAATTTACATTAGATTTAAGTTATTAAATCATGTCCTACATGATCTAGTCTTTTAGGGAGTGTGTTTAAGGACTTAGTCTCTTTCTAAATAAACAATAACAACTTAGCTATCTCGCAAAAGCATATGACTTGCATACATGTATTTAAAATCGTAGGAGGAGTTAGTTGGTGGCCACCCCTAGGCGGTTGTAAGTCCAACAATCGAGTGGTTTATCCTATCTTGTGGAGGTAAACCAAGTACTCAATTTTGCCTTAGATTTAGGTCGTACTTTGGCCCCCGCCAAAGCTCCCTAGATTTAGGTTCAGAGGTTGCTACTTCCTTTTGTGGGCTATGAACATAAATCCTCAGTAGCATTTAACCTTGTACTATGGAATTATAAGCACTAGCATTATAATAAAAATTCAACTCAAATAAATTAATTCAATTTCAAAAAATGTAAAGCCCAACCATAGGATAGTTTGAGATGCTTACTAGGCTTCTTCGTATCTTAAGCCACCCCTACTTCTTTTATTTGGCTTCGATAAGAACTCCCTCCTCTTGATTGATCCCACTTGACTTTCTGAAGATAAACCAATCGATTGATAGTTCTACCTTTTAAAATCTTTGGAGATAATGATCATTTACCTTAATCAAGAGTATCCCTAAGGAATCATGTTCCTTAGGATGTAATTAATTATGGGGGCTTGCCCCTATAGGGAACTTAATGAACCTAATTTAAAATAAACTCTACTATATTTTTCCATGTAAAGTAGAGGAAGAATCTCTGGTATATTCCGAAGACCCATAGTCCTTAGGAGTTCTTATTGAGGTGATTAGATCCATTGTAGGGTGGTGAATTCTATCTCTCGGGATAGTACACCTTTCATCAATGTCGTACCCTATCACCCTAATGAGAATATCTACGGATCTGCATGGCATCCTGACAAGGCGTATATTCCTGTTTTCATTTATCCTCTTTTCCAAAAAGGGGGATAGATGAAGGTAGTAATATTTTTTACCACACTCCTATTATCAATCAAAATTCTCTTAACATTATAACATGGGTCACCAATCCCCGCACTGATGACAAGTGGATCTTGATGTGAAACTTGTACTCCTTCTAACATTAAAAGTGATGGAATGATCAATACAAGATTTCTTTATGATTAGATAGTAGTGGCAATGAGGACTTGATAAGATAGTAGTGGTCCTTTTATGATTGTTCCAATTTCTCCAACTATCTGGCTGCTATTTTATTATTTATGTGATGATTGTTCCGGTTACCCCCCAAGTTAGAGTTATGTTTTCTTGAGTTGATTGATTCTCCATAAATTGATGTAGATATCCTTGTTGAATGAGCCTCTCGATCTCTTATTTGAGTTATTTACACACCTCAGTAGTATGTTCATGACTTCGATGGAAGTGATAAAATTGCTGCATTTTTTAAATACGTGGATGTCCACTTAATGATCTCTTCATCTCGAATGACCATAACAACAGATGTGTCAATGATGTGTATTTCTTTCTGGTCATGATTCACATCGTTGATGTGGGGGCCATGGACGGAGATCACGACTACCTTATTGCTTCTTTTGATGAGATTGTCGACCTGTGCTCCATGGGACACTCTTATATTTTTCTGTGGATTATTCAAATTATTTGCGATGGGCATTAATAGTCTCATCGCCAGAATTTGCTTATATGATGAACCAAGTCGGCATATGAGGAATGTATCTCATTAGCGACAAGAAAAGGACCGGGATGGAGCCCTAAAAGAAAAACTCATTAATAATTCAGTATACTCAAGTATTTGGTGAGCTGGAGAACCTGGAAGTACTTAAGTGATTCACCTTCATTTTGACGAATGCTTGAGAGAAGAGAGGATTTTTTAATGATCCTTCGGTTTGTAATGAACTGTTCTACAAAAATCTTAATAAGTTCGTCAAAGGTATGGATGGATCCTTTTGGAAGGGAGTAAAACCAAGTGCAAGCCTGACCCTTGTGGGTGATTGGAAAGAACTGATAAAGTAGTGCATCGGGAGCTCGTTGGATATGCATTATGGTTCTGTAATGGTCGATGTGTTCATATGGGTCAGTTGCCCCATCATAGGAGTCGATGCTCAGAAGTTTGAAATCTAGGAGAATAGGATGTTTAAGAATAGCTTCAGCCAAAGGTGAAGACTCCTGATAGCCGCGATGAGAGAGAAGATGATTTTCATCTTTAAAGTAGAATTCTTCTCGCACTAAGCATTATAATTTCACACGTATAACATGACGGGTGGCATCCATAGGACGAGAATGTGCCAACCTAATAATTTGGTTATAAAATCTTGAATGATGGATGAGTAGAACTCAAAGTGGGAGGTCAACATCAATGGTCCGGAAGCGGAGGAAGTTCACCTATAAAGGCTAGATGTTTTGACCTCCCATAGCTAACGATCAATCTTGGGGAGATGCAAGGGCTATCGTGTTTCGTAAAGTTGAATTATCTCATATTGAGACTCTTCCATTCAGCACCATCTTCTAGAGAGTCATGCCTATCAAGTGAGCGAAGCTTGGCATTCTTGGTTTAAGATTGGTTTCTAGTGACGAATTGAGCAGTGAGGCTGCTATTTACAGTATCATACTGCTATAACAAAGTATTCAGAGATTGATTGTGGGATAAACATCCCACACAAGGCACAAACCCAAGGTGCTGAAAACTAATCATAGAGAATAAAATTTTATTTTGTTTTGAAATCCAAACATAGATATTTGCAGAGAACAAGAAACCTGTGGATTTTATGTGAAAAACAAAAAGTGGAAAAATCACGTGGCCTAGCCTAGTAAAATTTTTCACTATATATCTGCTTTGGAATACAAAGTTTAAGTTTTCCCGATAATGAGATTACAGATTGAAAGCCCCACAATGGGAATCCAGAATCAAAATAAGTCATGCTACGGTAGTTGCTGTAATAGTTGTGGAAGTCATGGTGAACAACGGGGTTGATGATCTCCATGGTGACTAAATGTCGACCAAAGGATCGCGCATACCAACAATATTTGCATGAATGGAGATGGAGATGATGGCGACGTCAAAATCCGGCCGGTGGTAATCGAAATAATAGCGAAAATCGGTGGTATCGACAAGATGGCGGCCACGGTGACCGGACGGCAGTCGCGGCGATCGACGGTGGCAAATGACCCGGTGGTGGTCGGCGGCGATGACCGGCGGTGGTGGCCCACGGCGGCGGTGGTCGGTGACCGTCGATTGGTGGCATGATTATGCTTGGAGAATCTTCAAGCCTGTGGCCCTCTTCTCTTAGCTGCCTTTCATGTGAAGAATTATGGACTATTTATAGATTAGAAGAATGACGTTTCTGTAAATACGTGCAAAATCCAAACCACTTCATCGGACGGCTCGAAATGATTCTTTTGATCATCTCATGTATTTTAAGTATTTAAATGCTCAAATGAAGTCATAATCAAGAGATCTTGGGCATGTTAAATCCGGCTCGTCAAGACGCTCGATTTGATCATAAACACTTCATATTTATGAACTATTTAAGGATTCAACCGATATCCCAAAGTTTCAATGATATTTTAAGTCTTGATAGCTAGTTTCAATTTAAGATCAAATCAGCCAAGATTTGTATTTCAACTAATAGAAGTTGTATATATCAAAATATATTATTTTGTGACGTGTAAATTATCATCTACAATATTATTTATTTCATTTTTAATAACATAATATTTCAATTATCTCTATTCCCTAAATTAGCGATGTCTATATAACTAATCGCATTCCACAATAAATTACCTTAAGTGCTAATTAGATCATCATAAGGTGTAGTTTGCTCTAATTTTCAAAGGCATGCTTATCATCACTTTATATATATTTTTTATTTTGTTTATTTATTGACATTAGATAAATATATTTAATTTTTTAAATTAATTTTTTTCTTTAATTTTATTGAATGTAAAATAAGTTTATTTATATGGTGGTGGAGATGGTAAGGTAGCAACAAAAGAGATAATGATAGTGGTGGCTATCAGGAGTATCAATGACTAACAGATAGTGAATGTGGTGACAACAATTGATGATGTTAATGGATGATAGCCACTAACAATGATCACCACTAATATTTTCCTAGTGGTCATTCTGGTTGCATGAACATAAACACGCCTATTATTTAAAATATAAGACACATATACACATTGTATATGATATCATAAATTTTATATCTTAATAATTATATATAAGGTATCTAATCTAAGTAAAATAAATAGACTATTAAGAGTGGAAAAATAATAAGAAATTTAAGCTTCATATGAATTTTCATAAAAAAAAAATACATAAATGACATGAAAGCATGAAGCTATGATATACATGCACCAAACACCTCGACCTCAATTACAATGAAACAAACAAAAGGAAAAAAAAAAGGCTACAAAATAATTAGAGATTAGAGATGGCTCAGCATAAACGGGGCTTTGGTGAAGGTCAAAGAGAAAAAAATGTCGAGAAGGTAGAAGACATTAACCTTCAGCTTAAACACCTCAATTACAATTTATTGCAACATTTTGAATATATTATAACTCAATTAATTAACTCTTTCCCTCATTAAAAAAAAAATCTGGACTAGCTATATCTTGTACAGTGCAAATTATAAAGCATAAAGACAAGCTGTCTTTTTCAAAATTCGTGATAAATTAATATTTATTAATATGATATTGATTAACATGAATCTTGTTTTGTGATCAAATAAACATGACATCTCTCAAACATAAATAATTTCAAAGCATTAAATCATATAACTAATAGATGCCTTTTGAAAAGTCCAGTTTAGATCTCACGTGTTGAACAATTAACTTTGATATCGTAAGGAGTATATCTTTAATATTTTCTCATGTATTATATTGAATTGATTTCACATCAAAAAGTTAACTTTCGCTGACATATCAAATGCTAATTTATTCTCTCTATTTTTTCAAGTATAGCTATACAAAGGTGCAAAACTTTTTCATGAATGAGGATTGTTTAATTGTAGTCATAATTTTTGCATGATTTTTAAAAATTTTAAGTTTGCTTGCAGCATTTCTTAACTACTGTGATTATATATAGATTACAACTATTAAAATCACTGCTATTCTATCTAGACTACAATGATTTTAATCTTTGCAATCTAATGTATTGTAATTCGACTTTATCAATGAACATTCTAGTGGATGTAAACCAGAATGATTTTGCAGTGATTTTAATTTATTTTACTGATTAAAATCACTTTAAGATCCCAATAAAACTAATGCTAAAGCTCTTTTTATTGATAGCATAAAACATATTTGTTTTGCCTCTAGGCTAGTCCCTCTAAACAAGACCAAGTTGAAATAATTGATCTTGCCGGACAATCAGCTCCTAGCCAGTGAGCACTGGCTAAAAAAACTCTTAATAGTATGAGGGAGTGATTGGCTCCCATTCTGAAGGTGGGATTTGAGGACATAAATTAGTAATATCCAATTATTTAGATTTAAATTCATCTAATCTCTGTAAAAAATTATTTCAAGATTTATGCATCACATAAAAGAGATTCAAAACCCCACAGATTTAGACTATTATCTCTTCACTTAGATTTGATGCAGAGAACTTGCAAAATAAAAGATAGAAGTGCATTAAAAAGAAGAAGAAGCATATCATTGATTAAAAAAAAAAAAAAAACCAATGATATTACTGGTTTCTTCATTTTTGGAGTCGAGGGGGCACCGTGCCCCCTAAAAAATTTAAAAATTTTTTTTTATTCAATTTCTAAATTTAATATCCTCTCAAAATTTGAGCAAAAAATTTAAAAAATTTAATTTGGCATTATTTCCTATTTAATAGGTAATAAATTTTTATTGTCATTGACTAAATCATTGACATTTTAATTTATTCTGAAATCTATTATTTCTTTATAAGTTTTATTTAATTTTTTTAAAGAAGAAGTATATATATATATATATATATATATATATATATATATATATATATATATATATATATATATATATGTATGTATGTATGTATCCATAAGTATTTATTGTAAGTATATTTATTTTCAATTTTTAAAATTATGTTAAAATTTTAAAAGCTTTATGTCTAGCAAAAAAATTGAAAAGAAAAAAATAAATAAATATGTTAAAAGAATTTTGTCACTTACCATCTATTATATTTTGGCTTTGGGTTTACATAAATTAAATTTATCATCAAATTTAAATCATATAACTGAAAGAAATAAATTATAAAGAGAGAAGAAGATTTTTGCTTACACTAAAAGAATTTCTAATTCTGCCACATTGAATCGTTGATTCCTTTTTGACTAAATAAGATTGCAAATATAGTCCATAAAATCCCTAGTCAAGTAGAAAATTAAAATATAGTTAATCTATTGGCGCTAATTATGCAAAGCGACAGCGCTATTCAGTAGGAGCAAATAATTCATTCCATCATAGATCATCATATCAAGTCAGATATGTGTTTCAATTATTTCTAAATTTTATTCAAAATAATATAAAATTTATTTGATGCCAAGGATTCAAATTTCATTAAAATTCGAATGCATCCGACTCCGCATATAATATTTTCTCTCATCTCAGAGGCCAGCAATCTCTTTCTCCACCGCTATCTTAAGAAAGCTTCCTTCTTCCACCACCATCTGAACCGGCGAGAATCCTATCCCCACCGCCACTGCGAGCAACACTTCCTTCATCTCCGCCCTGAAATCCTCCAAGTCCACATGTCCATCTCCATCCCTATCAAATCTCTCGAATATGCCGCGGTACAGCTTGATGAGCTCATCGGGGTTCATTCCGACACCGTCAATGCCGAAGTGGACTTCGAGGACCCGCATGCTTATCAGCTCCTTCGCCAACTCTTCGTAAGAAAGTAGGCCATCGTGGTTGGTGTCGAGGTTAGCGAAGCGGCAGTCGATGGATGCATTGAAGGCCTGCACGTCATCGACGAACCGCCGGATAGTTTCGCCATCCAAGATCTCCACGCTCATTGCAGAAACAAGTAATGGTGTTTGGGGATTGAGTATGTTGCAGGAAGAGAAAATAGAAGAACGTGTGGTTTGGTGGAGGTAGGGGTTGCCTAAGGTTGCCTGGGCTGGCCTGTTGTTTTGTATGTGGTTTGGCGCTAAATGCGCATTCGGACCTTTGTTTTTTTTTTTTTTTTGGTTATTAATTAATGGGGATTCTAAATCACACATTGAACGCGTGTTGACGAACGGCAGACATTTCATGGAAGGATGAAAGTTCTTAGGGCTATTTAACAGCACTTTTATTTTATTTTTATTTTATCTAATTTAATTTTTAATTTAAAATAAAATATACCACATAATGATAGTTGTTTTTAAATATATTTAAAATTATTTTGTGTATTTTTCAAAATAAAAATAATTATTTGAGATCAATTTTAAAATAAATTCAATACATATTTTAAAAATAATATAAAAATAAAAATATAAAATAAAATTGATCACATCAAATTCTTAATAAAAATTGATTAGGGAGAGTCTTTGGGTCCTTCGATATGATTTAACGTAAATGTGATATATAAATTAATCATATTATGTTCATCTGAGTATGAATTCATTCAACCATTTTGAGGAATAGTCTGATGCAAATTTTTTAACTAATATATAATGAGTTTATTAATAAATCTCAAAATCATTGAATTTATTTTAAAATAGCAGAATATAATTTAATTAATATATTAAATATATATTAATTTATCTCAAAATTAATAAATAATTTTGAGATTTATCTTGATTAAGGTTTTATTAGATTTTTTTGAAGCACAATTTGTAGTGAAGTTGCATTAGCGCGGGTTAATGGCCTTTTTGTTTGATTTTATATATACATCAAACTATCTATTTTACTCATTTAACATTCAAAACTTTATTATTACCAGATACTGAAAACAGGGTAACTCATTTTATTATTCATAACCGTGGAGTTCCCTTATTTTCAGATACGCTAATAAAAGCTAGTTAATGAAGAAATGATAATACAGATGATGAAAACCTTCATGTGAAGTTTTACATATATATCACATTAAACTATCTATTATTATTTTTTTTATTTTTATAAGTTGCGTCGGCTATGTGGTGGGCTAAGCGGAAGAATTGATTGGGAATGTGAAGTAGGAGATTTTGGTTTTCTTGTTGTGGTCGCAAACATGGGGTGGAGATGCTCCTTTGGTCGTTAGTCGTTCCTTCTCACCAGGGATTAGAAAGAGGTTACAGAGTTTACTTATAATAAGTCAAATTTGTAAAGGTGTTCGGATGTAGCACGTCTCATTTAGAATTGCACTCACCCTAGCTTAGATAAGCAGAACCTCAATGGGAAGCGTAAGATTGTTGCTTGTTGCCATATTTGCACAATTAAAGAATTAAATGTTAAATTTGTTATTATAGATATTATATATATATATATATATATATATATATATATATATATATATATATATATATATATATATATATATATATATATATATATATATATATATATATATATATATATATATATATATATATATTTTTTTTTTTTTTCTTAGAAAATCAATAGAGAAATGAAAGTTTACTTTAAATTAAAATCCAAAAGATCTCCAAAATAGGAAAGTTCCTGATGACCAAATCATGTTAAAACCAAAACAGAGGAAAGTTCATTTAGCTTTTTTTGAAATTCAACACAATGATATTTAAAGAAACAAGAAATTAATTTTATGGAAAGCCTAAAGAGGGAAACCATAAAGAAAAAATCTTCCACTATGTATCTGAGAGTACAAAATCTTCCGATAACGGATTATAGAATTGTATATGAAAACAACAAATATGTATATTCTCATATTGAATGATAATATGATGAGAACGACGGATCAATGGCAGGATATAGACCAAGCACGGTGGTGGTAATCGTCAAGTGGTTGATTATGCTTGAAGGATCTTGCTTTAGAGCTCTCTCTCCTCTCTTTTGCTCTTCATGTGAAGAATGAGGGGTTATTTATAGATTGGAGAAGTGACGTTTCTGTAAATACATCCAAAACTCGTACCATTTCACTCCATCGGATGACTCATGATGATTCCCTTGATCATATGATGTATTTTGTGTATTTAAATACTCAAATGAAGTCGGAATTATGAGGTCTTGTTAGATTCATTAGACGCCTTTATTACATAAACAATATTTGAGAGCTATTTAGGATTTAACCTGATATCCCAAACTTTCCAACATTTTAAATTGATCTCAGCCAACTCAGAGCGTTTTACTTTCAACACCAAGATTTGTAAGAATTTTGTATTACATATATATATATATATATATATATATATATATATATATATATATATATATATATATATATATATATATATATATATATATATATATATATATATATATATATAGTTTCACTAAAATGAATACAAAATTGCTAAAATATTATTCTTCATTAAAAAAAAATGGCAGTAGAATTTAATATAATTGAATGGCGTTTGTTGTATTCTAAAGTATTCGATGAGAAATAATAAAAGTTGAGTAACGATAAGTAGTATGCATGATTATTCACTTAATAAAAGGGAAGATTGGGTGACCATGAAGAGGAGTGTTGAACCTCAATGACTAATGGGCATCAATGTTGATCTATAATAGGCATTGAATATGAGAAGATAAAAAAAATGATTAATCTTCTTTCTCGTGATGGGAAGATTGAGCTAGGAATCTGAATGACTTTCATTAAGTGTTTATTGTAGAGATGTGTCGTATGGTGATCATGCAAAGCATTACTATCAATTGAACAACTAATTTCTATTAATGATGATAAAATACAAACCCACGAAGTTCTCAAAGTCCAAATGTTCTATCCACCCATAAATCATACTTTAAATATGTAAGAGCATTTCTTATTTCGAGATTTTCATAATCATTTTATAATCATTGTAAATTCTAATACTCCATCAAACTATGCGAGTAAAACTCTTTAGATCATGAAATTCTTTTTTACAGTATAGTGCTCAAATGAATACAAATTTTAGAGATTTCATCATATTATATTTATCTGCCCATTTTGTTCATAAGTATGCTAACATTTGGGAGACATTTAATCTCTAAATAATCTTTAAAATTTTGAAATTATGCTTAATAGTATTTGATTCAGGCCCTTTCGGACTGGATATATATAAGTTCTTCTGATCATTAAATTTCTTTAACAGTATTGAATTATCTCAAATTTAAATAGCTGAAAAATGAAGTTCATATATCGAGCTCTAAATCAATCCTTAAAAATTTTTTAGCGGCATGTAAATTATCATCTACAGTATTATAGATTTAGATATTATCAACATAATATTTCAGTAGTCTATATTTCTTAAATTAGTGACTTCTATATAAATACTTGCATTCCAAAATCAATACATTTCGTAAAAGGCTTATTAGACCTTCCTTAGGCATAGTTTGTGCTAATTTTCAAAGGATGCTTATGATGAATTTATATCTTTTTTTTAACACTATATAAATTACTTAATTTATAAATAATTTTTAATATATTTAATGAATGTAAAATATGTTTATTTATATAATAGTGTTGGTGGTAAATTATGAGGTCACAGACAAAGTAAGTATTGATGTTAGAGGTGACTGTTCGAAGTATCGATTGCAAATAGATTATTACAGAAAATTGAATTATTTACAACCATCGATATGTTAATCTACGCAGAATGATAACGATATCAATTACCATCATCAGATATTTGGTGACCAATAATCACTAAAGATGATCACAATGATAGTTGTACCAGTGTGGTTGCTCACAATAATAATCGTCATTAATATGTGAGTAGATCGATGTAAAGAACAAATGAAGATTGATAATTTTAAAAAATATCTAAAAATTATATTAAAAAATTTCTAAAAATAACTTTTTACATAAAAATTAGAAAATGATTAAAAATATATCAAACAAAATATTAAAAAAATTAAATAAAAAATATAACTATGTCCAACAAATTCTAACTCATTGCCTCTTTAAAATAATTTTTTAAACCCCCCCGCTCTCTCTCTCTCTCTCTCTCCTACCAAAAGAAAAAAAAAAAATCTCTCTCTCTCTCTCTCTCTCTCTCTCTCTACCGAAAAAAATCCTAAATAAAAAATATAACTATCCGTCAGACACGACATATTTTCATAAAAAAAAAAATTTCATGCCTAAACACCTAATTAAGATTAACACTAAACTTATTTTAAAAATAATCTCTAATTTTTTTTGAATGCGACTGTCAAAACATTAGGATTCGGAGTTTAGGACTTTAAATATCTTGCCGGCAAAGAAATGTTGACGGTTGGGTAAAGAAGTCAAAATCAGTGGATGTCTTTATGTTGACGTGTTGAAATTCTTTCTTGTTCGAAAATCCGTCAAATAATTTCTAGAATAGTACGTTGGGTACTTTGGCCGACGCCCCTTTAAAATAGTTATGTTGAATGAAGCTTAGTTTTATCACAAGAAATTATTCCAATAATATGAAGGGAGGCAAAATAAAATAGCTGTCCCAACTAAACCTGCTATATAAAAAATAAAAGTAGTGCTGTAAATGAATCAAGTCAATTCGAGTACACATTTACTAGAGCTTGAGCTCATGTGCAAAAAATAAACTTGACGTTAATTCAAATATTGGTAACGGTTTTCAAACTTAATTCTTTTAAACCTACTTGAGCTTAGTTTAAGCTCAACTTATTATCCAAGTAAATGATTCTTAATGAATACATTGAAGAGCAACACTATTATTTAGCTTATAAATGAGTAGTCTTTTGAACTTAACAGTAAGATTTTAATTAAGAAAATAAATAAATAAATATTTTGATGAGTATAAACAAGTGCTTTGTCCATGAAAAAATAATTTAGTATTACAAAATCTTATAAATTGCATATTAAACAAATTTGTGAGTTTTAAATGAGCCAATTATTACACTTTAATCAAGCCTCTTAACAAACTCTTGCATTAGTTTTAAATAATACTATTTAAAATCATTAATAAATCAAATAAGAAACCATTCAAGTTTATTCAATTATTAACCTAGTATTTATAATAATATTCAAATTTGTCTAATTAGCCATTTAAATGATTATGAAAAAGCATTAATTAAGCCAACCCACTAGTAACCTATTTAGCATATTGATTCATTCATAGTTTTAGATAAAAATTTATAAATAAAAGTTTATAATGCATCGCTCTGATAACCTTCAAGAATAAAGATTTTGACTATTTTGATGCATAGACATTACACAAATATATTATGCTTGTAAAATTATGTTGATTATCAATTAATCTAATGACATCAAAAAATAATAGAGACTATATTATTTTGACAATCATTGTAGATCTTCATTAATATCAGTGAAAATTTTTACTCAATTCAAAATCCTATATGGGTTATAGTTTTATCTTATTAGCAAGCTTAGTCTGAGTTAAAAGAGAATAAAGAGTAAAAACTCTAAGAAATTTAATAGATATGCATTAGAAAATATTATTTAACAAAAAATGTACAGACTCAGCTATTGACCCCCTAATTTTGAGATTTGAGTCTAGATTCAATTTTATATGATGATTATATATGAGTAATACAAATAAAATTATATGCAACAAGGCTGAATGATATTTGTTGTAAATTTATTAAAGTCTTTCTAGATAATAGCCATCTAAAGTTAGTGTGATGATTAAACATATTAACTCGATGCTTATCTTGATAATTGAAGATGATCCTAGAGTTTTGCTCATGTAGCTCTTTTATGCACTTAAACATTAAATCATGCTAGAAATCACTTTTATATATATATATATATATATATATATATATATATATATATATATATATATATATATATATATATATATATATATATATATATATATATATATATATATATATATATTAAATTTGAGTCAGGTGTAGCTTTAGCCTTTTTTTTTCTTACATCAAAGTTCTCCGGTAACCTGGGAGCTTATTATTATTTCTTTTTTGAATATGTAGAAAAATCTAATAGCTCATTTGCTTCCTAAGTTTGGGAGTAGATCGAGTTGATTATCTCTCATTTTTTACTTATAATATTTTTAGAAGATTTACATATGTACCACAGTGGTCTCATGTATTTATAGATCTAATACTTAGAGTTTGATATTTATATATATATATATATATGACATCTTCTTATGTATGTAAAAGATATATTTACTTTTAAAAATTTAATAAAAATAACTCTTTTGATATGCTGTTAAGAATTTTAGTATTACAAACTTTGAATGTTAGTTTGTAATATATAAGAATTATGGAGTATGTATCTAAATGCCCTAAATTTTTTTATTGCCATAGAAAGTTTTATGATACCCAAATTCATGAAATTATTAATTTAAAAAAGAGTATTATAAATAATCATCTTTAAATTAATAATGATAAATTCTAAAGTGAAATCAAACTCTTGTATTTCTTTGAGAAAAAAGAGCTTGAAATAGCTATTTTCATAATTATAAAAATCTCAATGAAATTAATTAACTGATGAGCCTTTTTATAATCACGCATAAGTGAACCTAATTAATAGTTGATAAAAAACACTTACTATTTTTCTAGAATTCATGATAATAATTATCCCCTGTAGTTATTAAATTAATACAATATCAATAGTAATAAAATTAGTCACTTTAAAAAAATACTATTTAGCAACAGTTTAAAAATAACTGATATTATTGGCAATTCAATGATGTAAATTACTACAATTAATTGTAGAGATTGTAGGAATCTTAGCTAGCAATAGATTAACAATAATTATAATTGCTAAAATTTATTGCAACATTTTGAATATATTATACTTTATTAATTAATTCTTTTGCATGTTATAAAAGGACTACCTTACTATATCTAGCAATCGATGCCCCTAGCTCCCATCAACAGCTATCATCCCTTATCTTGTCATACATTGATTTGAGATATAAACAATTTTGAACTTGCTTTTTTTTTTTGGCAATGAGTTTTGAGTATTTTAGATATTCAATTTAGAGGAATTTAGAGATTTGGTTGCTTTGCAATGACATTTAACTTATTTTTTTTTTTTTTGAATTTTGAAGTAATAAAATGTACTCTTAGAATATAACTAAAAAGCAATTCTGAGATGAAAATTATTTTTTTTTGTGATGATGTGTGTTTTCTTAATCTTCAAAAGATTTTTAGGTTAATGTTAAGACTTTCTTAGATTAATAGTTTTTATTTATTCATAAGAGTTGAAGTCCCTAATTAGTCTATCTCTTTCTCATTGAATTACTTCCAAAGTTCAATTCAATTTTTAATGATATACTTCTAATCATTTTTATGATTTGGTTACTAATATAATTTTTGATTGGTTTGCATGCATTTAAGATGGAGTGTGTAAGTTGGTATTTGAACATTTTGTTCTAGTTCAGTAGATCCAAAGTCTTTTTAGTTTGGAGTTTAGAGTTTGATCATAGAGTTCCTAAAAATCATGTTAGATTGAAGCATCATTAAGCATCATTATTTTTAAGTCATGTAAATTGCAACTTATAAGGCATAGAGATAAGCTCCATCTTTTTCAAAATTCTTGATAAATTGGTAATGCTGATTAACATGACTATTATAATATGATCAAATCATTATAAAATTTCTCAAAAATAAATACATTTCAAAGCATCAATCATATAATAGATACCTTTTGAATTATCTCTCTTTGATCATGTGGTGAGCAATTAGTTTTGAAATTGTAAGGAGTGCCTCATTATCATTTTCACATGGTCAAACAACTACTTGGCAGTGAGTACATGCTAAAACTCTTAATACTAGGAGGGAGTGTTGGGTGCTTTGGCTCCCATCCTTATGGTGGAGTTTGAGCAAATAAATTACTAATTTTTATTATTTAGATTTAAATGCAACTAATAACCTCTAAAAAAAAGTCGCTAAAATCCCTCATCAAGCAGCAAATAAAAAAAAAAAAAACAGTAACTGATCACACCAAGTTCTTCTACTGCAATATTAATGGCATACAGACAAGAAATTAAAATATAGTTGATCTACGGGCTGCTAATTAAGCAAAATGATAGCCTAATCATTAGGGGCAAATAATTCCATCATGCAAGAAGGTCGCCAGGTCAGAGGCCAGCTGTCTCTTTCTCCACGGCCATCTTAAGAAAGCTTCCTTCTTCCACCACCATCTAGACCGGCGAGAATCCTAACCCTGCGGCCACGGCGAGCAACACTTCATCTCCGCCCTGAAATCCTCCAAGTTCACATTTCCATCTCCATCCCTATCGAACCTCTGGAATATGCCGTGGTACAATTCGACGAGCTCGTCGGGTTCATTGTGACGCCGTCGATGCCGAAGTGGACTTCGAGGACCCGCATGCTCATCAGCTCCTTTGCCAACTCGGCGTAAGAAAGTAGGCCGTCATGGTTGGTGTCGAGGTTTGCGAAGCGGCCGTCGATGGATGCATTGAAGGCTTGCTCGTCATCGACGAACCGCCGGATGGTTTTACCGTCCAAGATCTCCACGCTCATTGCTGAAACAATTAATGGTGTTTGGATATTGAGTATGTTGCAGGAAGAGAAAAAAAGAGAATGTGTGGTTTGGTGGAGGCAGGGGTTGCCTAAGGTTGCCTTTATATGGCCTGCTGTTTTTGTATGTGGTTTGGCGCTAAATGCTCATTCGGGGTTCCATTGGTTATTAATTCATGAGAATTCTAATTCACACATTCAACGCCTGTATAGGAACGGCACGCATTTTATGTTAGGATATCCTGCGGGCCATTTAACACCACTTTTATTTCTTTTTTAAATTTATTTTATTTTATTTATATTTTAATTTAAATAAAATATATTTGATAATGATAGTTATTTTAAAAAATTTACAAAATAAAAATTATTTGTGCATTATAAAAATTAAAAATATAAAATATAAAATAAAATAGACCTCAAATATTATTCATGAAAAATTCAAGTTGGAGTAAAATCATAGGTACTTGCAATAAAAATATTATTCTTTCCTAGCTAAAGATGGTGCTAGTATAATTTATTATAGTTGATTGGTGTGAGTAGTAATCTATAGTAATCAATGAGAAATATTAAAAGTTTGATAATGATCAATAATTTGTATGATTATTCTCATAATAGAAAGAGAGATTATGTGACCATCAAGAGTTGTGAGACTCTAATAGTATTGATGTCAATCTATGTAGACATCGAGAAAGGATTGATATGGGGATTAAACAATAATGATTAGTCATCTTTAAATGACCTTCAGGACATTTTTCGTCATGATGTAACGCGAATGCACGTACATCATGTTTGATAAATAATATACGCAAAATTCTCAGAGTTCACAAATTCTGTTCTCCCCAAAATCATACTTTTAATATATTGGAACATGTCATATTTCTAGATTTTCACAAGACTTTATAGCTATTTATATTGTAAATTATGACACTCCATATCAAATAATTTGAATAAAATTCTTTTGACCATAAAATTCTTTATTCACATCTTAGTGCTTAAATGAATTCAAATTTGATCGTTCATCATCACATTAAATTTCTATGATCAGAATGCTCATTTTGATCATAAATATACTAAAAATTGTAATTATGCTTATTAGCATTTGATTTAGGTGTATTTGAATTGGATACATATGTTCTTGGTCATCGTTAATACGAATAATGATGATAGATTTGGGCGATAATGATGATGACAATGATTATAATAGTAATCGACAATAATAATACTTTTTAAAATTATTTTTAAATTAATGTTAATTTTTTTTTAAAATAACTTATTTTATTTATAAAATAGAAAATGTTTAAAAATATTTCAAATAAATATTTTAAAAAATTAAAATAAAGAATTGATATGACACTTAAAATACTATTAGTCGAAGCACGAATCTTGATGTTAAAAGCAAGCTGATCCGAAGTTGAAACTGGTCGAGATCAAACTCTTAAAATATCCTTGGAAACTTTGGAATATCAGTTAAATCCCTAAAGAGCTCCCAAATATGAAGTGTTTATAGTCAAATCGAGCCTCGACCAACAAGCCAAAGATCTTACTTTCGACTTCATTTGAGCATTCAAATGCAAAAATACATCATATGATCAAGGGGATCATTTTGAGCCGTCCAGATGAAGTGGAGTGGTGTTTTGCATGTATTTACGAGACGCCACCTCCAATCTATAAATAGCCCTCATTTCTCATATGAAGGGAGGCCAAGTGAAGGAGAAGGAGGCAAGCAAGAGAGAGGAGAGCTCAAAGATCCTCCAAGCACAATCGCCACCACCACTGTTGCCAACCACGCCGCCGCTGATCCTCGCTCGTCACCATTGTTGTCATCATCACCCACCACTATCGTCATTAAGGCTAATATCGCCAACTTCGCCAACATCGCCGCCAACATTATCATTATTACAAGAATCGCTGTCCATTTCTCATATATACAATTGTAATCCTAAGATCGAAAGATCTTGTACTCAAATGTATACATAGTGGAAGCTTTTACCGGCTAGCCTCGTGGTTTTTCCCTTTTTTGAGATTTTCCACGTAAAATTGAGTTTGTTATTTCTTTAAATACAGGTGTTTCCAAGTATGTAAACTTTACTCAGAACCGGTTTTCAGTACCTGTTGGCGTGGAAGAGAAACCTTCAATCACAATTCCTGAATTGTTATGGCAATAACACTAACGAGCCTTCCTTCAACTCCCCACTCTCAAAACCAATCCTTGAACCAAGGACGCCAACCTTCGCTCTCACTTGCCCTCGATAGCGTGACTATCTGAAGGCGCTGTAGAAATCTCTTTAGAAGATCAAAGGCCAATGGAAGAGTCTCAAAATGAGATGATCCGACTTTTGGAACAAACAACAGCTACCAAGGAAAACACATCTCCCCAAGATCGAAATGAGGAGGTCAAAATGCTAATTTCTTTGACATCAAGTTCCTCCGTAGAGACCGTGATATCGATCTCCTCTAGTTCTACTCATCTATCACTAAGCTCAACCGATCGCTAATCCACCAATTATTAGCTTGACACATTCTCATCCGCTGACCCCACTCGCCATGTTATACGCAACATTGCTTAATGCAAGATGAATTTCACCTCCAAGATAAAAAATCATCTTCCCCTCACCGCTATGAGGAATCCACACCTTTAGCCATTCTTCAACATCCTATTCCCGTGGGTTTCAAGCTTCCGAACATTGATTCTTATGATGGGGCGACTGACCCACATGAACACATCGACCATTACAAGACTATCATGCATATCTAACGAGCTCCTGACACACTACTTTGTTAGGTCTTTCGCATCCTCAAGGGGACAAGTTTCGACTTGGTTCTACTCCCTTCCAAGGAAATCCATCCATACCTTAGACGAACTCGCCAAGATTTTTGTAGAATAGTTCATTGCAAATCGGAGGATCATTAAAGATTCCTCCCATCTCTCCAACATTCATCAAAATGAGGGTGAATCACTTAAAGAATACTTCCAGAGATTCTCTTCAAAAGCTCGCCAAATACCTGGGGTAGACCCTGAATTACTAAGAGGAGTTTTCCTTGGGGGGCTCATCTGACCATCTACACGCGATAATGCAACTTCATATGCCGACTTGGTTCATCGATGCTATGCCCACCGAAAATAATTTGAATAATCCACAAGAAAATGTAAGAGTACTCTAGGAAACACAGATCAACAATCCCATCAGAAGAAGCAACAAGGCAGTCGTGATCTCCCTCCACGACCCTCACATCAATGACTAGAATACACGCCACTGAACACATCTCGCGTTAACGTCTTGATGGCTATTCGGGATGAAGAGACCATTAAGTGGCCACATACACTGAAACCAAATTCAGAAAATCAGGAGTAATATTATCACTTCCATCGAAGTCGTGGACATACTACTGAGGCATGCAAACAACTCAAAGAGGAAATTGTGAGGCTCATTCAGCAAGAATATCTACATCAATTTATGCAAAACCAACCAACTCAAGCAAACATAGCTCCAACTTGGGGGCAACTGGGACAATCATCATAGAAATAACATAATAGTCACCAAATAGTTGGAGAAATTGAAACGATTGCGAGTGGGCCACTACTATCTAATCAAATCTTCATCGCAACCTTTGAAGAGCCAGAGTTTAAAAAATCTTGTATTAATCATCCCATTTTAATAACTCGGACTTGGGAGTCCAAGTTCCACATCAAGATCCTCTTGTCATCAATGCAGGGATTGGTGACCCATGTTATTTTGTTAAGAGAATTTTGATTGATAATGAGAATTCCGTTGATGTTTTATTTTACTCCACCATTCTTAGCATGGGTTTGGTTAAGAAAAACTTCAACCCACTGTAAGACCGTTATATGGGTTTGATAATCGCCCTGTACAGGTAGATGGGACAATCATTCTTCCCGTTGTTCTCGAATAATTTCCTCAACAAGTCACTCACTCAGTTAAATTCATAGTGGTCAAGTTAAATTCAGCATACAATGCTATATTTGGAAGACCCCTCCAATCAATCTTCGGTCGCCACTTCTGACTCATCTTAAGATAAAATTTCAAACTCTCATTGGGGTTGGAGTGGTCCGTGGAAATAAAAAAATAAGACAATCATGTTACCTCAAACAAGCTCAACCATGCCCTTCGGACCTTCAACATCGAGAATTTTAATCTTCAAGATAAAGAAGTACCGAGGTTTTGCCTATAAAGACCTCGCTCCTCACTTCATATCGATGACCAACCGCTATGACCAACGATCTAGAAAAAATATTCCTTAAAACTTGGAATATGGAGGGTCTCTGAAAAGTGTTATATGTAATCATTGGTGTATAAATATTGTAATCTTTAATTTATCCCATTTGTCCTTTCCTCTCCACCTCTTATCCTTTGTTAACTTTCTCTTAAAATGTACCTCGTCCCTTTTGTTAAGTTATCTTGTGACAATATTGTATCACCAACATTATCAAAGTAATGAGTTTATGGCTTTCTCTTACAAGCTTGTTTCTTCTTCATTTAATCCTCCCACTTGAGAAATATACAACTCACGTTGTATCTCAATTCAATCGCATGATCAATCCCAGGGACTTGATTGGACCTCTTCCATACAGTAAGAAGTCATGTAACACTTGATGATGTAGATAAATAACAGTCATTGGTGGACATCCCAGATCTCTTCCATACAGTGTTAACGCCATCGACACACCGACAAACAACCTGGATAGGTCAAAAATTCTCAACGATTCAATTGACCTTTGTTAACGCCATCGAAGTCACACTCACAAACAACCTCGATAAAACTTCAATTCAACTTCTTCCATATAATGTCATCGTAACACTCAAAACAACCTCATGGTCAAAATCCTCGATTCAATTCAACCTCTTCCATATAAGTCATGGTAACACTCGACAAACAACCTTGATAGTCAAAATCCTCATCGTGCCGATCACTGTAATCGCTCTCTCGCGGTCATCTCGCTGACTACGCCGCCCGTTAACGCACAGCACCTTGCACCAGCTGGCTGCCGCACCACGCCGCGCTACCATTAATCTACATCCTTGGACATCACCAGGCCGAATTTTGGTCGCGTTGTTGGCCACTCGCTGACTACGAATTACTGCTGACTCGCTCGCTAAGCATGCCGACAACCTCGAAGCGCTATGCCGCTGACCATTACTGGAAAATTTTACGGTCACGAACGCATCGGCGCTGATCCTTCCGCGATCGCGCCCGATTATTCGCAAGTATTGCTGAACCCCGTTTTCCGCTAACCCAGGCTCATCGATCACTATCGCGAATCTTCCGCTTTCACCATCGTTGCCGGATCCTCATTGACTGATGCTGCTGCGAGTTGACTATGGTCGCCGATCCGGTCCCACTATTTCCGTTGTTCATCACCGCATCTTTCCGCTTAATTACCTGATCGTTGCGCCATCCCGGCTAACTACTGCCATACGCGACGCTGTTGCTGCCGCCATTCCCGCTCGGCCGCACGAGCGCCGGCCACGCCCACCATCGTTTCACGTCATCGCTCGTCACTGCGGTTGCCACCACACCGGCCTTATCGCATTCCAGCCAACCATCTGCCCCGGCGATCGCCCCGCTAAACTCCCGCCTCTCTTTAGGGGCCTCACGACGCTGATTGTCGAATCTCGACTTCCTTGACCGACGCAGAAACCACGAGGTTCCGACGGGGAAACCGTAACAACTACTTTTGAACTTTGATCAAAATCTATTGTTATAAGGTCATGACCTTTGACCAAAACGGGACTCCAATTTTGAATGAACTCATCCATCATCATGTTGAGTGCTACATTGATGATCTGAGCAGAAAAGGAAGATCATCTCTTTAGCTTGAGAGTAATTTTTGAATGGTTAAGACAATATAACCTCAAAATAAATCCCGTGAAGTGTGCATTCGGAGTAGCTTCAGAGAAATTCCTTGGGTTTGTTGTCTGACGCTGGGGAATAGAAATAGATCCAGAAAAGATCAAAGCTATCTTAGAAATGTCACCTTCTAAGAGTTTAACTCAACTCAGATCTTTCCAAGGATGGTTGGCGTATCTAAGACATTTTATTTCAAACCTATCGAGGAGATGCAAGCCATTATCAGCACTTATCAAAAGGGATGCCAAGTTTAAGTGGGATGACAAGTGTCAGCATGCCTTTGAAGATATCAAGCAGTATTTGGTGAAGTCGTCAGTTCTAGCAGCCCCTATAGCGAGCATACCACTCATCCTCTACACTGCTGCATTGGACGACTCTCTCAGTGCTTTGTTGGCCCAAGTTAACGATGAAGGGAAGGAGAGTACTCTTTACTGCCTTAGCCATCATCTGATTCCTGCTGAAGTGAACTATTCACCCATTGAGAAACATCAGCTTTGATATTTGCCTATCAAGCTACACTATATATGCTTTCTCATAAGGTGAACTTGATTTCCAAAATATAATCAATTCTTCCAAGGTAGGTGCTTAGGTGTTCAATAACCTAAGTAGCTTAAAGAAATCAAAATCCAACCCACATGTGTGGGAAGGGTTATGAAAGTACTTAAATTAAATCCTTTAGCTTAATTAATCATTAATTGTAAGCCAATTACTTTAGGCCCTTTCTTTCCTAGCTGCACTGTTGATTTAAATTTCTTGTGTGATTTTATGTCATACATTGGCTCATAATTATTTGATTAAATATGCTAAAGAGGTATAGGTAAGGGGTAATTAACATACTTAATTCACACCTTAACCTAACCAAAGCATAAAATTGATCTAATCACCTAAAAATTAAACTAAAATATCATACACATGTGGGAATGGGCTAGGACCAGCAAACCTACATTTCTCAAATTGAAATCAAACTCAAACAAAATCCAAACTCTCCTTAAAATAAATTTGATTTATTTTAAATAATCTTATTCAAAGGATTGTCTTTAAGAATTAATTAGGGAGAATGAACTAACATTGCTTTCATCAATTTATTTCTTTAATAGCATGCTAAATGTGTATGTTATATGAAAATCATGCATTCATACTTTTTAAAAATAAAAATAAAAATGAAATGTTTCCTTTATGTCAAATTGCATGTTTTGGCTAAAGTAATAATATGAATGGCTATTATCACTATTAAATCCAAAATTATTTTCAATATTTATAAATTCAATATCAAAACTAAAAGGTGTGCTACTTAAAATTATTTATAAGCTTGCATGTGAGTATAAATATAAAGATGTGCATAGTGTGGCTCTCCTTCTCTCTTCCTTTAGCATAGTTTTGAATAGAATTTGATAAAGTGTATAGTTCATTTGAAAAGAATATAACACTTGCTTAAATCTCTTCCTATTCATTCCAATATTATTACTCAAGAAAAATATCCACACTTACACATATAAATTGCATAAACAAATCAAACAAACAAACATAAATTTTTGCATCTTTCTTTTTTCCATTCATTTCTTTTGTACATGCATATATATTTAAGAAAAGTGGTATATTAGTTTGGACAATCCCAGGATTGCAAAGCTTTAAGTAGCCCTAAGTAGGTATTGTATCTTACACCCCTGGTGTTAATAATGGCATCGTACTCAGTTATGTCTTTCATACATATATGTGTGCATATGAAAAATGGATAAAAGAAATCCCTCTTTTCTACTTAATGAAAAAATCATGCATACATGAAACATTCTAAATTTTCTTAAGCGACATCACTTATCATCCATCATGAAAGCATGTTAAACATTTCTATTTGTATGTATAGATATGCTTAGGATTCATTCATATGCATGTTACACATGTTGAGAAACAAATGAAGTGATAAGTGTTTTGTGATAGTATTTCACTGTACTTGATCTTAAAATATCTTTCTTTTTGAATAGGTTTGTTTGGGGAAAAATCTAAACTTAGCATTAATTAAAACACATAATAAAATATTCACTAAACAAAAATCAAATATGAATCTATCTTAGAAATCACTTACGGTAGGGAGAAAAGAGTTGTTATTTTCTCTTTAGCTCTCTTTACAATTAATTGTGAGTCACTTAAACTAAATTAAAATACAAAATAAAATCAACCAAAGAAACTAAATCACTTACATGAAACACACCCTCTAAGTTGAACATTTTCTAACTTAGAAAACTTCAATCTTAAAGCTTAGCTAAGCATACCACACAAACCTTAAATAGCACACACATTAGGCTAAGTCACCATTTCTAGCTTTAGATTAGGACAATGCATGGTTTGATGTTAGCTTTTATTTTGTGATATTTTATTTTATTCTGGATGTTAAGGTGTATGTGCGTAGACTGCATGGTAGGATGATTTAGTCTAATCATTGACTTCTGCAAGGGATTATGCTTAAGGGGCGTTGTAAGAAAAATATAATTTCTTTTGGTGTGCAAGTGCTTATATCCATAAACATGATCCAAAATAGGCCAGGTGAACTTGGTTACCCATGTGTTGGGTGTTATGTCTAATTTATACATATACATGCTTGAGATTGTATGGTTTGTTTGACTAATCTCTATTTTACAAGTTTTAGTTAAATTTTCTTTTTCTTATTTTCATGTAATTTTGTAATTAAGATTTTGGAATGATTGTTATGGGGAATTAGGATGAGCATTGATCATAAGATCATGTCTTATGTAAGCCTTTGAAGTATCCACATTCCAACTATCCAAAAGAAGGAACCAAAAGGAGAAAGAACAAAGAAGAAAAGAAGAAAGAAGAAAAAAAGAATGAAGACCCTCATAACATGAATTTTCTTACTTGATTGTAATTAATTCATTTGTAATCCAGGTTGTATAAGGGTAGAGCTCGGCTGCCCAATTTATTTTTCGGGTTTGTGCGGTGGAGCCCGACCAGAAATGATCTTTTATTCTTTAGCGCTAGTTTTATAAATTGATTGATGTTTGATTAACTTGCGCATTAAGATGACATCTTTTCTTAGTTTCTTCTTTGCTTTGATGTATGGCCTGGATGACGATTAGGCTCTTAGAAAAAAATAAATCTTCAACCAAACTAATCAACTCAAAATTAAAAATAAATAACTCATAACCTCACCTAAAGCTTAGGCTATAAAATAAGATAAAAGAATTAACAACCCCTTAGTTGGACGTTATCTTACTTTTTTAACATCATGCATAAAAAGAATATTATTTCACTCTTGATTGGAGGGCTTTCACCTTTGCTAGAGAACTTAGCTTGACCTGTGAGAGCCATGGTGGAAACACACCTCCTTATCTTATTAATTTTATCCCATAATCTAATTTCTCATGCATTAGGCATATGAATCCTAAAGCCTGTGTCAAATTGATTGTCCAAAATGAAAATAAAATGTAAAAAAAATTTACATTAGATTTAAGTTATTAAATCATGTCCTACATGATCTAGTCTTTTAGGGAGTGTGTTTAAGGACTTAGTCTCTTTCTAAATAAATAACAACTTAGCTATCTCGCAAAAGCATATGACTTGCATACATGTATTTAAAATAGTAGGAGGAGTTAGTTGGCGGCCACCCCTAAGCGGTTGTAAGTCCAATAATCGAGTGGTTTATCCTATCTTGTGGAGGTAAACCAAGTACTCAATTTTTCCTTAGATTTAGGTCGTACTTTGGCCCCCGCCAAAGCTCCCTAGATTTAGGTTCAGAGGTTGCTACTTCCTTTTGTGGGCTATGAACATAAATCCTCACCTCTTAGGCATTTCTGTAACCTTGTACTATGGAATTATAAGCACTAGCATTATAATAAAAATTCAACTCAAATAAATTAATTCAATTTCAAAAAATGTAAAGCCCAACCATAGAATAGTTTGAGATGCTTACTAGGCTTTTTCGTATCTTAAGCCACCCCTACTTTTTTTATTTGGCTTCGATAAGAACTCCCTCCTCTTGATTGATCCCACTTAACTTTCTGAAGATAAACTAATCGATTGATAGTCCTACCTTTTAAAGTCTTTGGAGATAATGATCATTTACCTTAATCAAGAGTATCCCTAAGGAATCATGTTCCTTAGGATGTAATTAATTATGGGGGCTTGCCCCTATAGGGAACTTAACGAACCTGATTTAAAATAAACTCTACTATATTTTTTCATATAAAGTAGAGGAAGAATCTCTGGTATATTCCGAAGACCCATAGTCCTTAGGAGTTCTTATTGAGGTGATTAGATCCATTGTAGGGTGGTGAATTCTATCTCTCGGGATAATACACCTTTCATCAATGTCGTACCCTATCACCCTAATAAGAATATCTACGGATCTGCATGGCATCCCGACAAGGCGTATATTCCTATTTTCATTTATCCTCTTTTCCAAAAGGGGGGATAGATGAAGGCAGTAATATTTTTTACCACACTCCCATTATCAATCAAAATTCTCTTAACATTATAACATGGGTCACCAATCCCCGCACTGATGACAAGTGGATCTTGATGTGAAACTTGTACTCCTTTAAGTTTGAGTCATTAAAAGTGATGAAATGATCAATACAAGATTTCTTTATGATTAGATAGTAGTGGCAATGAGGACTTGATAAGATAGTAGTGGTCCTTTTATGATTGTTCCAATTTCTCCAACTATCTGGCGGCTATTTTGTTATTTATGTGATGATTGTTCCGGTTACCCCCCAAGTTAGAGTTATGTTTGCTTGAGTTGATTGATTCTCCATAAATTGACGTAGATATCCTTGTTGAATGAGCCTCTTGATCTCTTCTTTGAGTTATTTACACACCTTAGTAGTATGTTCACGACTTCGATGGAAGTGATAAAATTGCTCCTGATTTTTTTAATTTGATTTCTGTGGATGTTGCCACTTAATGATCTCTTCATCTCGAATGACCATCAAGACGTTAACACGAGATGTGCTCAATGATGTGTATTTCTTTTCTGGTCATGATTCACATCGTTGATGTGGGGGCCATGGACGGAGATCACGACTACCTTATTGCTTCTTTTGATGAGATTATCGACCTGTGCTCCATGGGACACTCTTACATTTTTCTGTGGATTGTTCAAGTTATTTGCGATGGGCATTAATAGTCTCATCAGCAGAAATTTGCGCTTCCATATGATGAACCAAGTCGGCATATGAGTAGAATGTATCTCACATTAGTGACAAGTAGAAAGGACTAGATGGAGCCCTCCAAGAAAAACTCCTATTAATAATTCATGGTTTACTCTAAGTATTTGGTGAGCCTCTAAGGAGAACCTCTGGAAGTACTCCTTAAGTGATTCACCTTCATTTTGACGAATGCTTGAGAGAAGAGAGGATTCTTTAATGATCCTTCGGTTTGTAATGAACTGTTCTACAAAAATCTTAACAAGTTTGTCAAATGTATGGATGGATCCTTTTGGAAGGGAGTAAAACCAAGTGCAAGCCTGACCCTTGCGGGTGATTGGAAAGAACTGATAAAGCAGTGCATCGGGAGCTCGTTGGATATACATTATGGTTCTGTAATGGTCGATGTGTTCATATGGGTCAGTTGCCCCATCATAAGAGTCGATGCTCAGAAGTTTAAAATCTAGGGGAATAGGATGTTTAAGAATAGCTTCAGCCAAAGGTGAAGACTCCTGATAGCCGCGATGAGAGAGAAGATGATTTTCATCTTTAAAGTAGAATTCTTCTCGCACTAAGCATTATAATTTCACACGTATAACATGACGGTGGCATCATGTGACGAGAATGCTGCTATCAAGAATAATTTGTGGGTTAAGAATTGGTGATGGATGAGTAGAACTAGCGGTCAAGGAGGTCAACATCACAGCGGCGGAAGTTCACCTATGGCTGAAGGCAGATTATTTTGACCTCCCATACCAACGATCAATCTTGGGGAGATGCGCTTATCGAATAAAGGGTATGTTTCTCGTAAAAGTTGAATTATCTCATTTTGGGACTCTTCCATTCGCTGAGCACGATCTTCTAGAGAGGTCATGCCTATCAAGGGTAAGTGAGCTAGAAGCTTGGCATTCTTGGTTTAAGGATTGGTTTCTGGAGTGACGGGAATTAGAGTAGGAGGCTCCGTTATTACGAGTATTGCGCCTGTTGGCCATAATGTAAGTATTCACAGAGATTGTGATTGTGGGATAAACATCCCACATAAGGCACTAAACTGTTGTGTGCTAGAAAACTAATTGCAGTAGAATAAAATTTTACGCCTGAGCCTTGTTTTGAAATCCAGCACACACATAGATATTTGCAGAGTGAACAAGAAACTCCAGGATTTTTATGTGGAAAAAACTCAGAAAAAGTGGGAAAAAATCACGGGGCCTAGCCTAGTAAAATTTTTTCACTATATATCTGCTTTGGAATACAAAGTTTAAGTTTTCCCGATAATGAGATTACAGACCATTTGAGAAAGCGACAATGGGAATTAATCGCAACAGTAAATTACTAGTTTGTAATAGTTGTTGGTCAAGAATGGTGAACAACGGGTTATGGATGAGCGCATGGGTGGTGTGAGATAGTGGTGACCGTACGATCGAGCGACCAACAATAGTGGTCGTCGATGATGAATGGAGATGGAGGTGATGACTGGCGACGGTGGCCAGCGACAATGGCTGGTGGTAATCGATGGCAGTGACCGACGGCGGTGGTCGATGACAATGATGATCGATGGTGATAGCCGACGATGGCGGTCAGCGGTGACCGACGACGTAGTCCCGATGACCGCCGATTGTGGTCGCAATGACCGTGGTGGTGGCGGCATGACCTGGTGCTCACGACGGGCGGTCGACACCGTCGATTGGTGGCATGATTATGCTTAGAGGATCTTCAAGCCTTAGGGCTCCCTCTTCTCTTTAGCTTTCGTTCCCCTCATGTGAAGAATTATGGACTATTTATAGATTAGAAGAATGACGTTTCTGTAAATACGTGCAAAATCCAAACCACTTCATCGGACGGCTCGAAATGATTCTTTTGATCATCTCATGTATTTTAAGTATTTAAATGCTCAAAGGAAGTCATAATCAAGAGATCTTGGGCATGTTAAATCCGGCTCGTCAAGACGCTCGATTTGATCATAAACACTTCATATTTATGAACTATTTAAGGATTCAACTGATATCCCAAAGTTTTCAATGATATTTTAAGTGCTTGATCTGAGCTAGTTTCGACTTATGATCAAATTGATTTTGACGTCAAGATTTGTATTTCAATTAATAGAGTTTTCAGTGGCATATCAAAATATATTATTTTGTGATGTGTAAATTATCATCTACAATATTATTTATTTCATTTTTAATAACATAATATTTCAATTATCTCTATTCCCTAAATTAGCGACGTCTATATAACTAATCGCATTCCACAATAAATTACCTTAAGTGCTAATTAGATCATCATAAGGTGTAGTTTGCTCTAATTTTTAAAGGCATGCTTATCATCATTTTATATATATTTTTTATTTTGTTTATTTATTGACATTAGATAAATATATTTAATTTTTTAAATTAATTTTTTTCTTTAATTTTATTGAATGTAAAATAAGTTTATTTATATGGAGGTGGAGATGGTAAGGTAGCAACAAAAGAGATAATGATAGTGGCGGCTATCAAGAGTATCAATGACTAACAGATAGTGAATGTGGTGACAACAATTGATGATGTTAATGGATGATAGTCACTAACAATGATCACCACTAATATTTTCTTAGTGGTCATCCTGGTTGCATGAATATAAACACGTCTATTATTTAAAATATAAGACACATATACACATTGTATATGATATCATAAATTTTATATCTTAATAATTATATATAAGGTATCTAATCTAAGTAAAATAAATAGACTATTAAGAGTGGAAAAATGATAAGAAATTTAAGCTTCATATGAATTTTCATAAAAAAAATACATAAATGACATGAAAGCATGAAGCTATGATATACATGCACTAAACACCTCGACCTCAATTACAATGAAACAAACAAAAGGAAAAAAATAGCTACAAAATAATTAGAGATTAGAGATGGCTCAGCATAAACGGGGCTTTGGTGAAGGTCAAAGAGAAAAAAATGTCGAGAGGGTAGAAGACATTAACCTTCAGCTTAAACACCTCAATTACAATTTATTGCAACATTTTGAATATATTATAACTCAATTAATTAACTCTTTCCCTCATTAAAAAAAAAAAATCTGGACTAGCTATGTTAGATTGAAGTATCTTTACATTAAAAGTCATGTACAGTGCAAATTATAAAGCATAAAGACAAGCTGTCTTTTTCAAAATTCGTGATAAATTAATATTTATTAATATGATATTGATTAACATGAATCTTGTTTTGTGATCAAATAAATATGACATCTCTCAAACATAAATAATTTCAAAGCATTAAATCATATAACTAATAGATGCCTTTTGAAAAGTCCAGTTTAGATCTCACGTGTTGAACAATTAACTTTGATATCGTAAGGAGTATATCTTTAATATTTTCTCATGTATTATATTGAATTGATTTCACATCAAAAGTTAACTTTCGCTGACATATCAAATGCTAATTTATTCTCTCTATTTTTTTAAGTATAGCTATACAAAGGTGCAAAACTTTTTCATGAATGAGGATTGTTTAATTGTAGTCATAATTTTTTGCATGATTTTTAAAAATTTTAAGTTTGCTTGCAGCATTTCTTAACTACTGTGATTATATATAGATTACAACTATTAAAATCACTGCTATTCTATCTAGACTACAATGATTTTAATCTTTGCAATCTAATGTATTGTAATTTGACTTTTATCAATGAACATTCTAGTGGATGTAAACCAGAATGATTTTGCAGTGATTTTTAATTTATTTTACTGATTAAAATCACTTTAAGATCCCAATAAAACTAATGCTAAAGCTCTTTTTATTGATAGCATAAAACATATTTGTTTTGCCTCTGGGCTAGTCCCTCTAAACAAGACCAAGTTGAAATAATTGATCTTGCCGGACAATCAGCTCCTAGCCAGTGAGCACTGGCTAAAAAAACTCTTAATAGTATGAGGGAGTGATTGGCTCCCATTCTGAAGGTGGGATTTGAGGACATAAATTAGTAATATCTAATTATTTAGATTTAAATTCATCTAATCTCTGTAAAAAATTATTTCAAGATTTATGCATCACATAAAAGAGATTCAAAACCCCACAGATTTAGACTATTATCTCTTCACTTAGATTTGGATGCAGAGAACTTGGCAGATTGCAAATAAAAGATAGAAGTGCATTAAAAAGAAGAAGAAACATATCATTGATTAAAAAAAAAAAAAACCAATGATATTACTGGTTTCTTCATTTTTGGAGTCGAGGGGGCACCGTGCCCCCTAAAAAATTTTAAAATTTTTTTTTTATTCAATTTCTAAATTTAATATCCTCTCAAAATTTGAGCAAAAAATTTAAAAAATTTAATTTGGCATTATTTCCTATTTAATAGGTAATAAATTTTTATTGTCATTGACTAAATCATTGACATTTTAATTTATTCTGAAATCTATTATTTCTTTATAAGTTTTATTTAATTTTTTTTAAAATAAGAAGTTATTTTTGTATATATATATATATATATATATATATATATATATATCCATAAGTATTTATTGTAAGTATATTTATTTTCAATTTTTAAAATTATGTTAAAATTTTAAAAGCTTTATGTTTAGCAAAAAAATTGAAAAGAAAAAAAAATTAAATATGTTAAAAGAATTTTGTCACTTACCGTCTATTATATTTTGGTTTTGGGTTTACATAAATTAAATTTATCATCAAATTTAAATCATATAACTGAAAGAAATAAATTATAAATTTAGAGAAGAAGTTTATACTTTTGCTTACACTAAAAGAATTTCTAATTCTGCCACATTGAATCGTTGATTCCTTTTTGACTAAATAAGATTGCAAATATAGTCCATAAAATCCCTAGTCAAGTAGAAAATTAAAATATAGTTAATCTATTGGCGCTAATTATGCAAAGCAACAGCGCTATTCAGTAGGAGCAAATAATTCATTTCATCATAGGTCATCATATCAAGTCAGATATGTGTTTCAATTATTTCTAAATTTTATTCAAAATAATATAAAATTTATTTGATGGCAAGGATTCAAATTTCATTAAAATTCGAATGCATCCGACTCCGCATATAATATTTTCTCTCATCTCAGAGGCCAGCAATCTCTTTCTCCACCGCTATCTTAAGAAAGCTTCCTTCTTCCACCACCATCTGAACCGGCGAGAATCCTATCCACACCGCCACTGCGAGCAACACTTCCTTCATCTCCGCCCTGAAATCCTCCATGTCCACATGTCCATCTCCATCCCTATCAAATCTCTCGAATATGCCGCGGTACAGTTTGATGAGCTCATCGGGGTTCATTCCGACACCGTCAATGCCGAAGTGGACTTCGAGGACCCGCATGCTTATCAGCTCCTTCGCCAACTCTTCGTAAGAAAGTAGGCCGTCGTGGTTGGTGTCGAGGTTAGCGAAGCGGCGGTCGATGGATGCATTGAAGGCCTGCACGTCATCGACGAACCGCCGGATAGTTTCGCCGTCCAAGATCTCCACGCTCATTGCAGAAACAAGTAATGGTGTTTGGGGATTGAGTATGTTGCAGGAAGAGAAAATAGAAGAACGTGTGATTTGGTGGAGGTAGGGGTTGCCTAAGGTTGCCTTTATAGCCTGGGCAGCTGGGCTGGCCTGTTGTTTTGTATGTGGTTTGGCGCTAAATGCGCATTCGGACCTTTGCTTTTTTTTTTTTTTGGTTATTAATTAATGGGGATTCTAAATCACACATTGAACGCGTGTTGACGAACGGCAGACATTTCATGGAAGGATGAAAGTTCTTAGGGGCTATTTAACAGCACTTTTTATTTTTATTTTTATTTTATCTAATTTAATTTTTAATTTAAAATAAAATATACCACATAATGATAGTTGTTTTTAAATATATTTAAAATTATTTTGTGTATTTTTAAAAATAAAAATAATTATTTGAGATCAATTTTAAAATAAATTCAATACATATTTTAAAAATAATATAAAAATAAAAATATAAAATAAAATTGATCACAGTAAATTCTTAATAAAAATTGATTAGGGAGAGTCTTTGGGTCCTTCGATATGATTTAACGTAAATGTGATATATAAATTAATCATATTATGTTCGTCTGAGTATGAATTCATTCAACCATTTTGAGGAATAGTCTGATGTAAATTTTTTAACTAATATATAATGAGTTTATTAATAAATCTGAAAATCATTGAATTTATTTTAAAATAGCAGAATATAATTTAATTAATATATTAAATATATATTAATTTATCTCAAAATTAATAAATAATTTTGAGATTTATCTTGATTAAGGTTTTATTAGATTTTTTTTGAAGCATAATTTGTAGTGAAGTTGCTCCCATTAGCGGTTAGTTAATGGCCTTTTTCATGTTTTTATTTTTTTTATTTTTATAAGTTGCGTCGGCTATGTGGTGGGCTAAGCGGAAGAATTGATTGGGAATGTAAAGTAGGAGATTTTGGTTTTCTTGTTGTGGTCGCAAACATGGGGTGGAGATGCTCTCAATACCTTTGGTCGTTAGTCGTTACCTTCTCACCAGGGATTAGAAAGAGGTTACAGAGCTTACTTATAATAAGTCAAATTTGTAAAAGGTGTTCGGATGTATGGCCACGTCTCATTTAGAATTGCACTCACCCTAGCTTAGATAAGCAGAACCTCAATGGGAAGCGTAAGATTGTTGCTTGTTGCCATATTTGCACAATTAGAGATAATTAAATGTTTTAAATTTGTATAAAAATCTTATATATATATATATATATATATATATATAGTTTCACTAATATGAATACAAAATTGCTAAAAATATTATTCTTCATTAAAAAAAATGGCAGTAGAATTTAATATAATTTAATGGCATTTGTTGTATTCTAAAGTATTCGATGAGAAATAATAAAAGTTGAGTAACGATAAGTAGTATGCATGATTATTCACTTAATAAAAGGGAAGATCGGGTGGCCATGAAGAGGAGTGTTGAACCTCAATGACTAATGGGCATCAATGTTGATCTATAATAGGCATTGAATGTGAGAAGATAAAAAAATGATTAATCTTCTTTCTCATGATGGGAAGATTGACCTAGGAACCTGAATGATATTCATTAAGTGTTTATTGTAGAGATGTGTTGAATGGTGATCATGCAGGGCATTACTATCAATTGAACAACTAATTTCTGTTAATGATGATAAAATACAAACCCACGAAGTTCTCAAAGTCCAAATGTTCTATCCACCCATAAATCATACTTTAAATATGTAGGAGCATTTCTTATTTCGAGATTTTCACAATCATTTTATAATCATTGTAAATTCTAATACTCCATCAAACTATGCGAGTGAAACTCTTTAGATCATGAAATTCTTTTTTACAGTCTAGTGCTCAAATGAATAGAAATTTTAGAGATTTCATCATATTATATTTATCTGCCCATTTTGTTCATAAGTATGCTAACATTTGGGAGACATTTAATCTCTAAATAATCTTTAAAATTTTGAAATTATGCTTAATAGTATTTGATTCAGGCCCTTTCGGACTGGATATATATAAGTTCTTCTGATCATTAAATTTCTTTAACAGTATTGAATTATCTCAATTTAAATAGCTGAAAAATGAAGTTCATATATCGAGCTCTAAATCAATCCTTAAAAATTATTTAGCGGCATGTAAATTATCATCTACAGTATTATAGATTTAGATATTATCAACATAATATTTCAGTAGTCTATATTTCTTAAATTAGCTATATAAATACTTGCATTCCAAAATCAATACATTTCGTAAAAGGCTTATTAGACCTTCCTTAGGCATAGTTTGTGCTAATTTTTAAAGGATGCTTATGATGAATTTATATTTTTTTTAACACTATATAAATTACTTAATTTATAAATAATTTTTAATATATTTAATGAATGTAAAATAAGTTTATTTATATAATAGTGTTGGTGGTAAATTATGAGGTCACGACAAAGTATTGATGTTAGAGGTGACTGCTCAAGTATCGACAAGAATGATTATGGTAGAACTAATGACAACCATCGATAATCTATGGTGATAGTCGATAATGATATTGATAATGGTGACCATCATTGTAGTTACTTGGTGACCAATAATCACTAAAGATGATCACAATGATAGTTGTACTAGTGTGGTTGCTCATAATAATAATCGTCATTAATATGTGAGTGATGATCGTGAGTGTGGGTAATGATGGTGGTAACAAACAGTACTGATAATTTTAAAAAATATCTAAAAATTACATTAAAAAATTTCTAAAAATAACTTTTAACATAAAAATTAGAAAATGATTAAAAATATATCAAACAAAATATTAAAAAAATTAAATAAAAAATATAACTATGTCCAACAAATTCTAACTCATTGCCTCTTTAAAATAAATTTTTTTTTGAATGTGACTGTCAAAACATTAGGATTCGGAGTTTAGGACTTTAAATATCTTGCCGGCAAAGAAATGTTGACGGTTGGGTAAAGAAGTCAAAATCAGTGGATGTCTTTATGTTGACGTGTTGAAATTCTTTCTTGTTCGAAAATCCGTCAAAATCAGTGGATGTCTTTGTGTTGACGCCCCTTTAAAATAGTTCTGTTGAATGAAGCTTAGTTTTATCACAAGAAATTATTCCAATAATATGAAGGGAGGCAAAATAAAATAGCTGTCCCAACTAAACCTGCTATATAAAAAATAAAAGTTGTGCTGTAAATGAATGAAGTCAATTCGAGTACACATTGACTAGAGCTTGAGCTCATGTGCAAAAAATAAACTTGACGTTAATTCAAATATTGGTAACGGCTTTCAAACTTAATTCTTTTAAACCTACTTGAGCTTAGTTTAAGCTCAACTTATTATCTAAGTAAATGATTCTTAATGAATACATTGAAGAGCAACACTATTATTCAGCTTATAAATGAGTAGTCTTTTGAACTTAAAAGTAAGATTTTAATTAAGAAAATAAATAAATAAATATTTTGATGAGTATAAACAAGTGCTTTGTCCATGAAAAAATAATTTAGTATTACAAAAATCTTATAAATTGCATATTAAACAAATTTGTGAGTTTTAAATGAGCCAATTATTACACTTTAATCAAGCCTCTTAACAAACTCTTGCATTAGTTTTAAATAATACTATTTAAAATCATTAATAAATCAAATAAGAAACCATTCAAGTTTATTCAATTATTAACCTAGTATTTATAATAATATTCAAATTTGTCTAATTAGCCATTTAAATGATTATGAAAAAGCATTAATTAAGCCAACCCACTAGTAACCTATTTAGCATATTGATTCATTCATAGTCTTAGATAAAAGTTTATAAATAAAAGTTTATAATGCATCGCTCTGATAACCTTCAAGAATAAAAATTTTGACTATTTTGATGCGTAGACATTACACAAATATATTATGCTTGTAAAATTATGTTGATTATCAATTAAAATGACATAGAGACTATATTATTTTGACAATCATTGTAGATCTTCATTAATATCAGTGAAAATTTTTACTCAATTCAAAATCCTATATGGGTTACAGTTTTATCTTATTAGCAAGCTTAGTCTGAGTTAAAAGAGAATAAAGAGTAAAAACTCTAAGAAATTTAATAGATATGCATTAGAAAATATTATTTAACATAAAATGTACAGACTCAGCTATTGACCCCCTAATTTTGAGATTTGAGTCTAGATTCAATTTTATATGATGATTATATATGAGTAATACAAATAAAATTATATGCAACAAGGCTGAATGATATTTGTTGTAAATTTATTAAAGTCTTTCTAGATAATAGCCATCTAAAGTTAGTGTGATGATTAAATATTAACTCGATGCAATTATCTTGATAATTGAAGATGATCCTAGAGTTTTGCTCATGTAGCTCTTTTTATGCACTTAAACATTAAATCATGCTAGAAATCACTTTATATATATATATATATATATATATATATATATATATATATATATATATATATATATATATATATATATTAAATTTGAGTCAGGTGTAGCTTTAGCCTTTTTTTTCTTACATCAAAGGGTAACATGGGAGCTTATTATTATTTCTTTTTTGAATATGTAGAAAAATCTAATAGCTCATTTGCTTCCTAAGTTTGGGAGTAGATCGAGTTGATTATCTCTCATTTTTTACTTATAATATTTTTAGAAGATTTACATATGTACCACAGTGGTCTCATGTATTTATAGATCTAATACTTAGAGTTTGATATTTATATATATTTATGACATCTTCTTATGTATGTAAAAGATATATTTACTTTTAAAAATTTAATAAAAATAACTCTTTTGATATGCTGTTAAGAATTTTAGTATTACAAACTTTGAATGTTAGTTTGTAATATATAAGAATTATGGAGTATGTATCTAAATGTCCTAAATTTTTTTATTGCCATAGAAAGTCTTATGATACCCAAATTCATGAAATGATTAATTTAAAAAAGAGTATTATAAATAATCATCTTTAAATTAATAATGATAAATTCTAAAGTAAAATCAAACTCTTGTATTTCCTCGAGAAAAAAGAGCTTGAAATAGCTATTTTCATAATTATAAAAATCTCAATGAAATTAATTAACTGATGAGCCTTTTTATAATCAAGCATAAGTGAACCTAATTAATAGTTGATAAAAAACACTTACTATTTTTCTAGAATTCATGATAATAATTATCCCCTGTAGTTATTAAATTAATACAATATCAATAGTAATAAAATTAGTCACTTAGAAAAAAATACTATTTAGCAACAGTTTAAAAATAATTGATATTATTGGCAATTCAATGATGTAAATTACTACAATTAATTGTAGAGATTGTAGGAATCTTAGCTAGCAATAGATTAACAATAATTATAATTGCTAAAATTTATTGCAACATTTTGAATATATTATACTTTATTAATTAATTCTTTTGCATGTTATAAAAGGACTACCTTACTATATCTAGCAATCGATGCCCCTAGCTCCCATCAACAGCTATCATCCCTTGCTCTTGTCATACATTGATTTGAGATATAAACAACTTTGAACTTGCTTTTTTTTGGCAATGAGTTTTGAGTATTTTAGATATTTAATTTAGAGGAATTTAGAGATTTGGTTGCTTTGCAATGACATTTAACTTTTTTTTTTTTTTGAATTTTGAAGTAATAAAATGTACTCTTAGAATATAACTAAAAAGCAATTCTGAGATGAAAATTATTTTTTTTTGTGATGATGTGTGTTTTCTTAATCTTCAAAAGATTTTTTAGGTTAATGTTAAGACTTTCTTAGATTAATAGTTTTTATTTATTCATAAGAGTTGAAGTCCCTAATTAGTCTATCTCTTTCTCATTGAATTACTTCCATAGTTCAATTCAATTTTTAATGATATACTTCTAATCATTTTTATGATTTGGTTACTAATATAATTTTTGATTGGTTTGCATGCATTTAAGATGGAGTGTGTAAGTTGGTATTTGAACATTTTGTTCTAGTTCAGTAGATCCAAAGTCTTTTTAGTTTGGAGTTTAGAGTTTGATCATAGAGTTCTAAAATCATGTTAGATTGAAGCATCATTAAGCATCATTATTTTAGGTCATGTAAATTGCAACTTATAAGGCATAGAGATAAGCTCCATCTTTTTCAAAATTCTTGATAAATTGGTAATGTTGATTAACATGACTATTATAATATGATCAAATCATTATAAAATTTCTCAAAAATAAATACATTTCAAAGCATCAATCATATAATAGATATCTTTTGAATTATCTCTCTTTGATCATGTGGTGAGCAATTAGTTTTGAAATTGTAAGGAGTGCCTCATTATCATTTTCACATGGTCAAACAACTACTTGGCAGTGAGTACATGCTAAAACTCTTAATACTAGGAGGGAGTGTTGGGTGCTTTGGCTCCTATCCTTATGGTGGAGTTTGAGCAAATAAATTACTAATTTTTATTATTTAGATTTAAATTCAACTAATAATCTCTAAAAAAAAAGTCGCTAAAATCCCTCATCAAGCAGCAAATAAAAAAAAAAACAGTAACTGATCACACCAAGTTCTTCTACTGCAATATTAATGGCATACAGACAAGAAATTAAAATATAGTTGATCTACGGGCTGCTAATTAAGCAAAACGATAGCCTAATCATTAGGGGCAAATAATTCCATCATGCAAGAAGGTCGCCAGGTCAGAGGCCAGCTGTCTCTTTCTCCACGGCCATCTTAAGAATCCTATCCCTGCGGCCACGGCGAGCAACACTTCATCTCCGCCCTGAAATCCTCCAAGTTCACATTTCCATCTCCATCCCTATCGAACCTCTGGAATATGCCGTGGTACAATTCGACGAGCTCGCCGGGGTTCATTGCGACGCCGTCGATGCCGAAGTGGACTTCGAGGACCCGCATGCTCATCAGCTCCTTTGCCAACTCGGCGTAAGAAAGCAGGCCGTCATGGTTGGTGTCGAGGTTCGCGAAGCGGCGGTCGATGGATGCATTGAAGGCTTGCTCGTCATCGACGAACCGCCGGATGGTTTCGCCGTCCAAGATCTCCACGCTCATTGCTGAAACAATTAATTGTGTTTGGATATTGAGTATATTGCAGGACGAAAAAATAAGAGAATGTGTGGTTTGGTGGAGGCAGGGGTTGCCTAAGGTTGCCTTTATATGGCCTGCTGTTTTTGTATGTGGTTTGGCGCTAAATGCTCATTCGGGGTTCCATTGGTTATTAATTCGTGAGGATTCTAATTCACACATTGAACGCCTGTATAGGAACGGCACACATTTTGTTAGGATATCTTACAGGCCATTTAACACCACTTTTATTTCTTTTTTTATTTTATTTTAGTTTATTTATATTTTAATTTAAAGAAAATATATTTGATAATGACAATTACTTTAAAAAATAGACAAAATAAAAAATATGTTTGCATTATAAAAATATAAAATAAATCGACCTCAAATATTATTCTTGCTATGCAAAATTCAAGTTGGAGTACAATCATAGATACTTGCTACAAAAATATTATTCTTTCATAGTTATAGACGATGTCAGTATAATTTATTATAGTTGATTGGTGTGAGTAGTAATCTATAGTAATCAATGAGAAATATTAAAAGTTTGATAATGATCAATAATTTGTATGATTGTTCTCATAATAGAAAGAGAGATTATGTGACCATCAAGAGTTGTGAGACTCTTTGTTCAACGAGTATTGATGTCAATCTATATAATAGACATCGAGAAAGGATTGATATGGGGATTATCATTTTAAACAATAATGATTAGTCATCTTTAAATGACATTCGTCTGACATTCATTGTCATGATGTATCGAACGTTGATCATGCATGACATCAATATTGATTGATGTTTGATAATAATATAGACGCACAAAATTCTCAGAGTTCACAAATTCTGTTCTCCCCAAAATCATACTTTTAATATATAGGAACATGTCATATTTCTAGATTTTCACAAGACTTTATAGCTATTTATATTGTAAATTATGGCACTCCATAGCAAATAATTTGAATAAAATTCTTTTGACCATAAAATTCTTTATTCACATCTTAGTACTTAAATGAATTCAAATTTGATCGTTCATCATCACATTAAATTTCTATGATCAGAATGCTCATTTTGATCATAAATATACTAAAAATTGTAATTATGCTTATTAGCATTTGATTTAGGTGTATTTGAATTGGATACATATGTTCTTGGTCATCGTTAATGCGGATAATGATGATAGATTTGGGCGATAATGATGATGACAATGATTATAATAGTAATTGACAATAATGATACTTTTTAAAATTATTTTTAAATTAATGTTAAATTTTTTTTTTAAAATAACTTATTTTATTTATAAAATAGAAAATGTTTAAAAATATTTCAAATAAATATTTTAAAAAATTAAAATAAAGAATTGATATGACACTTAAAATACTATTAATCTTGATGTTAAAAGCAACCGATCCGTTGAAAGATCAAGCTCTTAAAATATCCTTGGAAACTTTGGAATATCAGTTAAATCTCTAAATAGCTCCCAAATATGAAGTGTTTATAGTCAAATCGAGCGCCTCGACGAGCCGGTTCCAACAAGCCAAAGATCTTACTTCATTTGAGCATTCAAATGCACAAAATACATCATATGATCAAGGGGATCATTTTGTCCGGAAGTGGAGTGTGCATGTATTTACAGAGATGCCACTCCTCCAATCTATAAATAGCCCCTCATTCTTCATATGAAGGGAGGCCAAGTGAAGGAGAAGGGAGGCAAGCAAGAGAGAGAAGGAGAAAGCTCTACAAATCCTCCAAGCACAATCGTGCCGCCACTCGACGATCCTCAACCACCGCCGCCGGCTGCCGCCACCGCTGATCCTCGCAGTCGTCGACCATTGTTGCCGGTCATCATCACCGACCACTATCGTCGGTCATCAGCATCAACATCGTCGTCAACATCATCGTCTGCCATCGCCGCCAACTTCGCCAACATCGCCGTCAACATTATCTATTACCAAGAATCGCTGTCCATTTCTCATATACAATTATGTAATCCTAGTATCGGAAAGATCTTGTACTCAAAGATACATGGAAGCTTTTCCAGTGGTTCCCTTTTTTGAGATTTTCACGTAAAATTTTGAGTTTTATTGTTCGCTTTAAATACGGTGTGTGGACCCCAAAGAAGCTAAGGTGTAAAATTTTACTCTACTGCAACTGGTTTTCTAGTACGCAACAGTTTGGCACCGTCTGTGGGAAGAGAACCCTTCAATCACAATTCCTATGAACACCCTCGTTATGGCTAATAAAGCAACACTGAACAACGAGCCTCCCGCTTCAACTCCTCTCAAACCAATCCTGAACCAAGGACCAACCTTCGCCTCACTTGCCCTCGATAGGGACTATCTATGAAGGCGTAGAAATCTCTTTAGAAGATCGCGCCAATGGAAGAGTCTCAAAATGAGATGATCCGACTGAGGAACACAACACCACTGAAAAACACATCTCCCCAAGATCGATCGTTAGGGAGGAGGTCAAAATGCTAATTTCCTTGACAGTTCCTTCAGAGACCGCGGATATCGATCTCGACACCGCTCTACTACCCATCACGCGGAAGCTCAACCGACCGCTAATCCACCAATTATTATTGGTAGCTTGACATTCTCCTCCCGGACCCCACCATGTTATACGTGAGAATTATTACGACGCTTAATGCAAGATGAATTTCACCTCCAAGATAGAAATCATCTTCCCCTCATGCTATGAGGAATCTCACCTTTAAAGCTATTCTTCAACATTCTATTCCGTGGGTTTCAAGCTCAACATTGATTCTTATGATGGGTGACATCGAACACATCGACCATTACAGACTATCATGCATATCCAACGAGCTCACACACGCTTTGTTAGGTCTTTCCGTTACCTCAAGGGACAAGCCACTTGGTTCTACTCCCTTCCAAGGAAATCCATCCATACCTTTGACGAACTCGCCAAGATTTTTGTAGAACAGTTCATTGCAAATCGGAGGATCATTAAAGATTCCTCCCATCTCTCCGGCATTCGTCAAAATGAGGGTGAATCACTTAAAGAATACTTCCAGAGATTCTCTTCAGAAGCTCGCCAAATACATGGGGTAGACCCTGAATTACCAAGAGGAGTTTTCCTTGGGAGGCTCCGTCCTGAACCTTTCTACTCATCGCTAATGCGAGATATGGTCCGCTTATATGACGACTTGGTTCATCGTGTGGAAGTGCAAGTTTCTATTGATGATGCTATTAATGCCCACCGAAAATAATTTGAACAATCCACAGGAAAATGTAAGAGTACTCTAGAAATATCAACAATCCCATCAAGAAGAAAGCGCAGTGATCTCCTCCACCCTCACATCAACGAGAATACATGCCACAACACATCTCGTAACGCTTGATGGATATTCGGGATGAAGAGACCATTAAGTGGCCACATACACTGAAACCAAATTCAGGAAATCAGGAGCAATATTGTCACTTCCATCGAAGTCGTGGACATACTATTGAGGCATGCAAACAACTCAAAGAGAAAATTGAGAGGCTCATTCAGCAAGAATATCTACATCAATTTATGCAAAACCAACCAACTCAAGAAAACATAGCTCCAACTGGGGGGCAACCGGGACAATCATCACAGAAACAACATAATAGTCGCTAAATAGTTGGAGAAATTGAAACGCAAGTGCCACTACTATCTAATCAAATCTTCATCGCCTTTGAAGAGCCGAGTTAAAAAAATCTTGTATTAATCATCCCATCACTTTTAATAACTCAGACTTGGAAGGAGTCCAAGTTCCACATCAAGATCCTCTTGTCATCAATGCAGGGATTGGTGACCCATGTTATGTTGTTAAGAGAATTTTGATTGATAATGGGAATTCTGTTGATATTTTATTTTACTCCACCATTCTTAGCATGAGTTTGGTTAAAGAAAACTTCAACCCACTAAGTATATGGGTTATTGATAACGCCTGCATGCAGAGGGGGACAATCACCCTTCCGTTGTTCTCGAAGAATTTCCTCAACAAGTCACTCACCGCTTAAATTCAGTGGTCAAGTCAAAAGATACAACGCTATATTTGGAAGACCCTCCAATCAATCTTGCCACTTCTTGTACTCATCTTAAGATAAAATTTTAAACTCTCATCGGGGTTGGAGTGGTCTGGAAATCAAAAATAGACAATCATGTTACCTCAAACAAGCTCAACCATGCCCTTGGTGACCTTCAACATCGAGAATTTTAATCTTCAAGATAAAAAAGTACCTCATGGGTTTTGCTAAAAGACCCGCTCCTCACTTCGCTATCGATGACCAACCGCTGCTATAAAACGATCCAAAAGGAAAAAATATTCCTTAAAACTTAGAACATGGAGGGTCTCTGAAAAGTGTTATATGTAATCATTGGTGTATAAATATTGTAAACTTTAATTTATCCCGTTTGTCCTTTCCTCTCTACCTCTTGTCCTTTGTTAACTTTCTCTAAAAATGTATCTCGTCCCTTTTGTTAAGTTATCTTGTGACAATATTGTATCACCAACATTATCAAAGTAATGAGTTTATGGCTTTCTCTTACAAGCTTGTTTCTTCTTCATTTAATCCTCCCACTTGAGAAATATACAACTCACGTTGTATCTCAATCTCATGCATGATCAATCCTGGGACTTGATCGGACCTCTTCCATACAGGTAAGAAGTCATGTAACACTTTGGCTAATACCTAGGATAGGTCAAAAGGTCCTTGGTGGACATCCCATGATCTCTTCCATACATATTAACGTCATTGAGTCACACTCTCACAAACAACCTCAGATAGGTCAAAAATTCTCAACAGATTCAATTCGACCTCTTCCATACAGGTTAACGTCATCGAGTCACACTCTGACAAACAACCTCGGATAGGTCAAAAATCCTCAACATATTCAATTCAACTTCTTCCATACAGGTTAACGTCATCGGGTAACACTCTGACAAACAACCTTAGATGGGTCAAAATCCTCAGCAGATTCAATTCAACTTCCATGGTTAACGCCATCGGGTAACAATAAACAACCTTGATAGGTCAAAATCCTCATCGCCGTGGCCATCATGGCGAATTATCGCATCTCGCTACCAATTACCATCGCCGCCATCCTCGCTGACTATCACGCTGCCGCCATCGACTACCATCACTGTTGCCTACCACCACCCGGCCGCTAACGAATGTCACCGCCATTAACTACTATCCTTACCGCTGGCCAATTATCATCGTCATTTCGCTACCAAGAACGCTGTCGGTTATCCTGTTGAATCGACGCAGTCGCCATTGCCGCTGACAACCTCAGAAGCGGTCATCGCTGCCACCATCCGGTATTGCGGTCAGAGAATGTCGGGTCATCTTCGCCACTACCACGCGGTTGCCACTACTGTTGCTATCACCGATAACCCTGCTGCCGCCAACCCTCAGGCTGACACCGCATCCCACTATCGCCAGAATTTCTGGTTACCATATTATCATTGGTCATCTCGCTGACTACTGACGCGCCAATTGCTGACTTCTGCAGAGCCGCGATGATTTCTCTGCCGCTAACTTCTTGCCGGCTACCGCGCCAACCACTACGGCAATCTTGCCGGCTTCGATGGTCATCCGCTTAACTAGTTGCCGCTAGTTGCCTGCATTGCACCACCTGGCGCTAAATCATTGCTGCGGTCATTACTGGACAGAGTCATTATTCGGCATCATGTTACCGATCACTATAATCTCCGGCACCACCATCGCCTGGTTATCTCGCAACCTGCCGCCGCTGAACTATGGGCCATCATGTATATGCTGGTTGCCTCTTGTTTCCTGAAAGTTTTGACGCTAAATCTTCCGAGTACCCATGATCGCTTCCAAACCGGACGGTCCGACGAGGTTTGACGCTCTTCGAGGGAAAACTAGAATGACATAGTCCGCTTGATTTCCAAACTGACGGTCCGAAGTCGGTTGACGCTTTCGAGGAAAAATCTATAAACGATCAGCGGCCTTGATCGCTTCCAAACTCGGATATCCGCCGACGCTTCGAGGAAAACAACGACGTAGTACACTTGACGCTTCCAAACCGGACGGTCCGAGGTTGGAGGAAAAATAACGAATAAGTGCGGGTCTTGATCGCTTAAACGACCTTCTCAAAAGAAGAGAAGGTGCCTTCTCCTTGCCTGAGGTTTTATAAACCCCTTTAGGGGCAGGTAAAATCGAAAACCGCCAAAATCGCCGTGAATCGCCTAAACCGTCAAAACCATCATTCCCATATGCGTGCCCCGCTTATGACCGCATTACATGTCCGCACCACGCAAGAATTACTGAACGTCATTTTAATCAAGCTGACCTGATTGGCCCGCGCCCATACTACCAAATACCCTCATACCACTGCTGACCAGCTCGCCTGCGACCGATCTCGGCCTGACCTCGCCCATGATCGATCACCGCGATCCGCCCCGCTCGACCATGATACTGCTCCATACCGTTCTGCGACTGCCCGGCCGCTCCACACGCATGACACCCGCTGTGGCGAAGCGCTTCATGGGCCATGTACATTGGCGTCTGCGAGCTCCGTTCGCTTTTAGGATGGGTCGTAATCTAAATCTCACACTACGCGCGTATCTACACACATTTGCAGTACTGCGTAGTCAACATGGTCATAATGATCTTGTCTTATGAAGATCATTCTCTCAAAATGTGTAGTTAATGGACTCTCAAATTTTATTGAAGAAAATTTCTAGTATTTGATATATTTTTTGGATAATTGAGATAATGTCATCCAAAAATAGAGAGTGATATGACACTTAAAATACTATTAGTTGAAACACGAATCTTGATGTTAAAAAAAGCGATCCGAAGTTGGCGGTCGAGATCAATCTCTTAAAATAGCCTTGGAAATTTTGGGATATCGTTAAATCCTAAATAGCTCCCAAATATGAAGTGTTTATAGTCAAATGCGTCTCGGCGGTTCCAACAAGCCAAATATCTTACAATTCGATTTCATTTGAGCATTCAAATGCACAAAATACATCATATGATCAAGGGGATCATTTTGAGCCGTCCGATGAAGTGGTGAGTACGGGTTTTGCATGTATTTCTGAGGCGCCACTCCTCCATAAATAGCCATTCTTGTATGAAGGGAGTGAAGGAGAAGAGGCAAGAGAGGAGAGAGCTTTAAAGATCCTCCAAGCACAATGTCGTCGCGTACACGGTCGTCACCGTCGCCTACCATCGGTATCCGTGATCCCATCATTGACCATTGTTCGGGTCATCGCGCCATTATCGTCGGTCATCGGCGTCGTCGTTGTCAACATCGTCGTCAACGTCGTCAACATCATTCGTCAACTTGGTCAGCGTCGTCCACTTATCGTCGGCGTTAATACATTACTGCACGCATTTCTCATCTGATTAATCCCGTGTCGGAAGATCTTGTACTCACGAAGCGATACATGGAAGCTTTGGCGCATGATTTTCTCTTTTTTTGAGATTTTCTGCGTAAAATTAGGTTTTATTTTTCTTTAAATACGCATGTGTGTCTATAGAAGGCTAAGTAAACTTTCTTCTACTGGCTGGTTTTCAAGCCTTGATAAGAATATAACTATGTCTAACAAATCGTAACTCATTTCCCTTTTAAAATAAATTTTTTTGAATATGACTGTCAAATGCATTAGGATTTGGAGTTTAGGATTTTAAATATCTTACGAGAAGAAATTATTGATGGATGTTCTTTGTCAAATTAGTTGGTTGATATCTTATTTTGGTCTTGAAGAAGATTCTGAGTTTAAATTTTGAAGAATTTAAGAATATATGAATTTATCATAAAAATAATTTAAATAATAATAAAAAAAGTAAATGTTGATGGTTGATTAAAGAAGTCAATATCAGTGGATATCTTTTTGTTGACGTGTTGAGTATTTTCTTGTTAATAAATTCGTCCTTTTAAAATCCGTCAAAAAAAATTTGTTAGAAAGATGAGCGCTGCGACCTGTCGCCGCATTAGCTCTCGACGACTGGTTACTTTCGCCCACGTGCTCTTCTTCAATGAAGTATTGTTCTGTGCAAGACATCTTTATGGTTAAAAATTTGAATTTTCAAATTAAGATTTAGGAATATATATATATATAATGTAGGACAACTAAATCTGCTATATAAAAAATAAAAATTTGGTAGAGTTTAGGGGTGTGCATTTGGTTGATTTGTATGGATTGAATGATAAATTTTTAAAACCAATTGATTTTAGATTTCTAAAAATATTGAACTAAATTAATCAAATAAAATATAAAATCAAACAAACTGAATAATAGTTTGGTTCAGTTATTTTGGTTTGATTTTGAATAAATCGAAGTTGGCTATATTTAAAAATTATTTGCATAATTTTTTATTGTATAATGAACAAGCTATAAGCAAAATAATATAAGTATAATCAAAATAAAATTAATTAACTAGTTCATGCGCTAAAAAAGATATTTAAAACTAATTTTTACTTACTTTAACGATGTTTTGAACTTAGAAGTTGATTGAATCATATTATCATATTATGAGACCAAAATATTTTGAAAAATGAGATAATGGTCCTCCAAAAAAAGCATCTACTAAGTATTCAAAAATAAATAAAAATAAGTGTATAATAGATAGCCTATTATACATAAATTAATAATATCGTACTACATATAATTACTTTGATTTATTTGGTTCCATCCAAAATTTTATTTAATAAATCGATCCAAAAACCAAAAAAAAATCAAAGTTTTTGTTAATTAAAACAAAAATCCAAATTACTAAGTTCAAAACCAAATCAAATTACTCAAAAACTTTGGTTCGGTTTGATTTTTTGGTTAAAATCAAATAATGCACACGCGTACCAGAGCTTGAGCTTATTTGCAAAAAATGAACTTAACATTAATTCAATATTTGTAATAGTATTTATGTTTAGTTTGTTTAAACCCACTTGAGCTTAGTTTAAGCTCAACTTATTAACTAATTAAATGTGATTTAATGAGTACCTTAAAGAGCAACTTTAGGCTTTTCTTGTCATAATCAGTTAATTGAGGCTTTACTTTATTCTCGGAGAACTCGGGCTCTAACCTTGGGGAATGCATGAGTGTATGAATTTGCTATGAAAATAACTCAAATGATAAAAGAAAAATAAATTTATTAATCAACTTATTAGTTCTCTAAATAAGTTTTATTTAGCATATAAATTAGTAGTCTATTGAACATTGAAATAAGATTTTAATTTTAAAAATAATTAAATAAACAAATATTTCAATGAGCATAAACAATCTATTTTGTTCATGAAAATATAATTTAGTATAAAAAATAAAACTCCTATAAATTATGTATTAAATAAATTCATAAGTGAGTCTTAAATGTGCAAATTATTAAATCTTAATTAAACCTTTTAACAAGTTTGTTCAGTAGTTTCAAATAATACTATTTATGATCATAAATAAATTAAATATGAAGCTATTCAAATTTGTTCAATTATCAATGGAATATTTATAATAATGTTCAAGTTTATTAAATTAGCTATTTCAATGATTATGAAAAAGCTCTAATTTAGCTGATCGCCTAGTACCTTATTTAACGTATCGGTTCATTTGTAGTATTAGATTAAAGTTTATAATACATCACTCTTATAATCTTCAAGAACAAAAATTTTAAACAAAATATTATTATTTATTGAGTTAACCTATATATTGATTCTTTTGATGTGGGAATTATTGCTCAAATATGTTTTACTAGTAAAAATATATTGATTTTCTATGATTCAAATGACATAAAAGTTATTGAGTTTGGATTATTGAAGATAACCACCACTTTATTGTTGTTGGTGTTTGATCCGGTTTTTTATCAGCATTTGTTCTCAGTTTTTTAGTAACCTTTCTTCTTTGGTTATTTCTGTAATTAGTCTCCTACGGTTATTCCTATAGCTTAGTTTTGATGTGGGAAATATTGCTCAAATATCTTTTGCTTGTAAAATATATTGATTTTCTATGAATCAAATGACATTAAACTTATTGAATTTGAAGATGACCCCACTTTATTGTCAGAAACGATTGCCATAATAATTCAATTATTTCAATCGTTATGAATTTGATGCCAACCCTTTAAAGTAAAATTAAGGAGATGGTGAAACATTAACTCAATACAATTATTTTGATAATTGAAGATGATCCTACAGATTTAATACTTTTAAAGTCAATATTTGATCATGTAGCTCTTTTGACGCTCTTAAAGATTAATGATACAGCTGTATCTTCTTATAAAGTTGATTTCAACGCTGCTGTCGGAAAAATAATTTTTTTGAAAAATTAAAATAACAACTTTATTATATCTACCACATTCTAATACCTCCAATTCTCAAAATCAGTTTTTCATCACAAATTTTTTTGAAAATTAGCCAAAATAGATGGTAGCAAAACTTAATTATGATTGTTTTTTGAAAAGCAAAGTAGCTAGAAAAATTATCACAAATGTACCTTTAAATGTGTTAAAAATCGCTTGAATAAAAAAATAAATATGGATAATTTGACTCTATATTACGATTGAATTCAATAGCTTATTTCTTTCTATTATTGAACAAAAAGGTAATTTTAAAGTATATAATTTTTTAAAAAAATTAGATCATTTTTAGCACCGACGGATCTACAGTGGGTGCACCGTGCCCCCACTGAGTTGGCAGAGAGAGAAGTAAATTCGTTAGACAATGTACAATTTAAGTCAGGTTTAACTTAAATCCAGCAAAAGAGTATTTTTGGACAAGTTAAATTAGTTGTTTTTGTAATCCCATTAAACCCACTTTCGCAAGTTAAATCCTGATTTACTAAATCCTGTTGGTAGCTCGATAGCCTGGATTTATCGGATTTAGAGAAGCAAAAGAATGCGAAGGAGGGTGGGATGGTGGGAAGGAATATATGAATTCCCTTTGCGATGTCTATTCGCTTTTTTTGGGCATCAACAAAGGAGTACAAACATGAGAATTTCGAATTCTGAAATGCTGTCAATTTCTTCTCTTTAATTGTTTTTATTTTGATTTAATTTTAATTAATTTTAAATTATTTAGATATTAATTAATTAATATATCATCTTAGATTAATTATAATTTAATAGACTTAAATATAATTAATATAGCCTTACTATTTTATGATTCATAAATAAATTTGTAATTAATAGATATATTATACTATGATAAATATATTATAATTAATTTAATTACGATTATTATTTTATATAAATAATATAAATATAAATTATTATTTAATTACTTATTAAATATCCATGATTATAATCTCAAAACAGACGAATTATATATATTATTGATTTTTTAAATAATAATTAAGAATGATACATTAATCGTTATCATTTGCTTATTTTTTTAGTTGTGGTTTTATAACAATCATTTGAATATTTATAATTTCAATTAATATTTTCATCTACATTACTTTTATATTCTTAATTACTTGGCTTACATCTTCTTGACTTAATTATTTAATTAGTTTTTTATTTTATTTTTGGATAAAAAAATACAATAAAAAATAACCTCTACATATTCATTATTTAAATATTAAATAAAATAATTAACTTAAATCGATATAAATAACAAAATAGTAGTGCAGATTTAACTGATTTAAATATCATCATACCAAATTAATAAAAATATTTAAGTTAATTAAATTAATATTATTTAAAATTTTAATTGATTACATAATTTTTATTTAATTAGATTTATTGTCATAATTAGTATTTAATATTTATAAAAAAATCACTTGTGTAATCCTATAAATAGTTTTTTATTAAGTAATAATAAATTTAATTGTATTGATATTATACAACAATTTCAATATCTAAAAATTTGAAAGATAAAATTTAATAATTTTGTAAAAATTTATCATCACATTTCTTTATTTATATTAAAATTAAAAAATAAAACTACTTATGTCAATCTCAACCTCAAATTAAAATTAAAGATATTATTAAAATTTATGCCCCACTGAAAATTTTTTTCGGGCTCTGCCTCTGATTTTAGTTTGAAACTGAGTCATGTATACGAATAATTCAAGATAAAAAGAAAATGCATAACACATTAATTTTTTTGTTGCATCAAAGTTCTCTAGTAACAGGGCAGCTTAATTTCTTTTGAACATGTAGAAAAATCTAATAGCTCATTTGGTTCCGAAGTTTGGGAGTAGAATTGATTAGGTCTCATTTTTGCTTATATATATTTTTGGGAAGATTAACATACAAACCATACAATTCTTATGTTTTTATATATCTAACCCCTAAATTTGATATTTACATCTATGATACTTTCTTATGTATGAAAAATATGTATTTACTTTTAAAAATGCAATAATAATAGTACTTTTGATGTGCTATTAAGGATTTGAGTGTTATACATCTAAATACCAAATTTTAAATCTTAGATATATAAATATACAAGAATTCTGGAATGTATTTAAATGCCCCTATTTTTGTTTTGCCTGAGAGAGCCTTATGATAAGCAAATTCATCGAAACAGTAATTTAAAATGTGTATTAAAAAAATTATGATCTTTAAATTATTAATGATAAATCCTAAAGAGAAACTAAACTCCTATAATTCAAAGAGAGAAATAGCTTCAAATATATATTTTTATAATTATTAAACTCAATGAAATTAATTGACTAATGATCCTTTTTTATAATGATGGACAAATGAAACTATTTAGTAGTTGCTAAAAAAACAAATACTATATTTTTAGAGTTCAGGGAAATAATTAGCCCTTTAATTATTAAATTTATACAATATGAACGTTAACAAGATTAGTCATTTAAGGTAGTACTATCTAGCAATAGTTTAAGAATCATTGATAATACTATCGATTTAACTATTGAAATTACTGTAATTAATTGTGAAAATTGAAGGAATTTTAGCTAGTAATATGTTAATAATAATTATAATTATTGTAATTTATTGCAACATTTTGAATATATCATAACTCTAACAATTAATTTTTTTACACATCATAAAAAAATAGCTTACTATTTCTAGCAATCAATGCACTTAGCCGTCATTGGCTGTTGTCATCTAATCCTTTGGTCTTGCCAGCCATTGATTTGAGATTAAAAAAGATTCACAACATATATTTGGATTTTTAATGTAATGTGCTCTAAGAAAGTATAAAATACAAATTTGAGATGAAATTTATTTTTCTGTGATGATGTGTGTTTCCTTAATCTATAAAGGATTTCTTAGGTTAATGATAGGGCTATAAATAGGGGTGCACAATCGGCTCATTTGAACGGATCTATTTTGAAATTTATTAAATAATTCAGTTTTAAATCCAAAATCCGAAAAATTGATTCGTTTAATCAATAATATTAACTCAACCAATCCAAACCCAATTTTTTTTTTCAGATTTTGATTCTATTTAGAAAAAAACTGAAAATTAAAAATATAAATTAATATAATAATTATTAATCAAAGAATTATATCACTTTATAAAATAAAATCAAATAACTCTTTAACAAATGAAACTAATAATATACAAATTTATCATTGAAATTACTTTTTTGAGAGGAATTTTCTAAAAAAAAAAAGAAAAAAAATCAATTATTTAGCAATTTTCGATTTAATCGGATTAAAATAATACAAAACTGAACCAAAAATAGAAAATCGAATTTTACCAAATCCAATATATATATATATATATATATATATATATATATATATATATATATATATATATATATCTAATCCAAATTCAAAAATTCAGTTTGAATCGGTTTGGATTTTTGGTTTCAACCAAAAAATACACACCCCTAAATGAGCCAAGCATTTGATAAGTTACTCGAGGCTCGGCTCGATTAAAGTTCGCTCATGATCATTAGATTAACTAATTGAATGAGCTTGAACATTTTTTGTAAATACTCAAATGCTAAATGAACATGCTTGAACTATTTGTCATTCAGTTCATTAATATTCATGAACAATATCATTGAAAGCTAATGAGCAAGCTAGTTAACAAGCTTGATTATGGCTCGATGAAGGCTTGTTTGTGAATAGTATAGTTTAAATTTTTATTTTTTTTAGGCATAATCAACTTTAATTGTTCCATCTCATGTATATTTATCAAAAAGCTACTCTCGAACAAACTCGATTAAAGCTTAACAAAAACTCATTATTTCATTAAATGACCTGCTCATTAATAAGCTCAATAATCCATTTTGAATTGAGCATGTGAACAAGCTTGATAATTGTAAACAAGCTCAAGCTTAAACATCATCCTAAAATGCTCAAATTGAGCTCGAGCTTGATAATCGTAAACAAGCTTATCAAGCTTGAACTCAAACACACACATGCTTAGCTTAGCTTAGCTCGGTTCAATTGCAACCCTAGTTAATGTTAAATCTTTCTTTGATTAATATTTTATATTTATTCAAAATAGTTGAAATCCTTATTTAGTCAAACTCTTTCTCATTGGATTGCTTCATTTTCGCAATTCATTTTTTAATGATATACTTCTAATCATTTTTATGATTTGGTTCTTAGTTTAATTTGTAATTGATTTGCATGCTTTCAAGATGGTGCATGAGAACTTTGATCATATAGTCCCTAAAAATCATGTTAGATTGAAGCTTCTTTAAATTAAGGTCATGTAAACTACAATTTATATGACATAGAGATATACTCATCTATTAAAAAATTCTTATTAAATTGATATTTTTTTGATATGTGATTGATTAGCATGAGTCTTATAATACGATGAAATCATTATAATATTTCTCAAAAATAAAAAAATTTCTAAGCATCAAATCATATAATAGATACCTTTTGAATTGTCTTTTTTTGTGGAAAAATTTAAGGGCATAAGCCCAATTTCTTTCCAATAGTAAAAAAAATTACAAAACTTGGCTTATAGTAATCTCATAGGGACTAAATGAAAGCGAAAAAAAGTCAGTAAGATAGCTAAAAACCATAAATAACAAACTGGGAAATAGTAAAAAGCCAAAAGAAGGAGACGTTGGACTCATATCAAGAATCAGAGATAATCATCCAGATTTGGATGAGGGCAACAACTAATTAGCCAAAAGAGGTAGACACAATTGCCATCCAAAGGGTCATCGAAGGAACACCGGTGCACAGAAATTTGATCTGGGAACTACTTCCTTTGCTGCAGCAGTGATTGCCAGCTGAAAGGCAATATACCAAAAGCTTCAAAATCAAAAAGGTTGCAAAAGTGATCATCATCGTCCTACTCCAGAAATGAAGGAAGAAGAAAAATCAAGAAATAGAGAGGCGGTGAAAAGAAGAACACATAACTTCAGCTGCCAAAGAGTTTCCAACAATGGAGAGTGTGTAATACTTCATCAGGCTAGTGATCTTTAAACATCCATCGTTTGAGTTTATGAGCAACGATAGATCTAATCTGACTCTCCAACTAGTCAGAAGAATTTGAAGTTTGAGAATGGAATCTCTGGTTCCTTTCTTTCGATGGTAATGCTTGGCGAAATGATTAAATAACAAAGCCTAGCCAGAGCTTTATGATTAATATTACTAATATCCCTCAACACTTGAGGAAGAGTGGCATGCATCAGTAAGAAATTACCACAGGGTAGTGTCCTTCGAATAATCCTCATAGATTCATTATATTCAAAAAAAAAAAATGGTGAGAGTGTGACTCCAACTCTATATTACATAAAAAAAATACAAATATGTATCGCCCAATCCTCTAGCATTGAATAAATCTGAAGTTTTCAGACCTTTATGGAGGGCCATCCCACAAAATAAAGCATGATTAAGTGCAAAACCTTTAAACCAAATTCCACCATCCTAATTGACCTTAGGGATCTGCTCAAATAAAGAGCTCAAGATGAGCTTCGAAGTTAACTTATGGGAAGTATCCCAAAGAATAGCATCAAGATTTTGGCTAGGGATAAAACCAGAAAGATAATTAAAACAAGTATAAGATCTAGAGTGTAAGCCATCAGGAGTACACATCAATTCGTTACGGAATATAGAATTTAAAGTAGCATTTGACGGTCTATAAAAAAGGGAAAAACATTCATTCCCCAATGATTCGAATAAAGAGAAGCCATTGCACAAGGGATCATAAAAAAGAGATAAAGAGGAACCATCACCTGGATGCAAGGAGATTTTCCCACGGAATGGAGAAGCAAAAGATTTTAGTTCCTTCCAGAAAGGAGAAAGACAATCAATGTTTCTATTCCACAAAGAAATATACTTGTGACACCACATAGAAAAAAGAGAAGACAATTTCAAGATCCTCCACAAACACTTAACTTTGCACAAAGTGTTAAGAGTAGAAATAGAATGCTGCTCAACAGGTATCAAGTCAAGAAATTTCTAGCCCCCCATTATGATAAAAGAAGTTTGCCATAAGGAATGAGATTCTTTTGAGGATACATGTTGACCTCATTTTTAGAATGAGCTCTCAACTTCTCCATCTTAGACATAGGATTCCTTTTAGACACTAAGAGTTCTTTAGTCTTAAGACACTTCTAGTGATTAGGTGAATACTTAACATAACCCTAGAGACTAGGAAGAGTTAGCCATAGGAATGGGCTATACTTTAGGGGTGTTAGAAAAATTTGCCTACCCTATACCTTGAACCAAATACTCACTTCCTTCTTTCAAGTCAAACTCCAAATCAAATTAACTTCAATTCCAAAACAAATCTTAAATCATCTCTAATGAAGTTTCTCAAATCATGAATCAATTACAGATGATTGAAACCCACGATTGAATTTCAAATTCTAAAATCTTTCTTAAGTCACTTTGATTCCATCTTATGGAATTAGCTCAAATCAAACCCAAATTAATTCAAATTCAATAAATTTTATTACAACCCATTTATATTCTCATTTAAATTTACAAATATAAATGAAATATAAATTCAAATAACCAAAACTAAATCCAAAACTCAAACCCAAATTCAACCAAAATTCAATTTCAAGTCAAATTCTTGAACTTAGCCAAATCAAACCAAGTCAAGCCAAAATCTTAATTTTTCTTCATGATTCAATCTATATTTCAATCATGAATCCAAATATAAACACAAACTTCAATCATCAAACCAAAACTAAATTCAAAACTGAAGCCCAAGTCAAACTCATGTTCACCCTTTGAACTTGAAATTGCCAAGTAAATCAAAACCCATTTGACTCCAAATCACTTGCAAGTGGATTTATATTTCAGTCATAAGTCCATATGTGAGTTCAACCAAACTTGAATCAAGCCTTGATCGAGTCAATTGACCTACTTAGGTTCACTTGACCCAAACTGACCTGAAGTACCCCTTATGAGCCAAATTCTAATCCTACATAAATTGGATTGAACTAAGCCCACCTAAGCCTCACATTGTGAGCAACAATCATCATAAGATGATTAATCACTCAAATTGGGTCAAACCAAGTCAAACCTAAGGGTTGACCAAGTCAACACTTAGCCAAAATAAAATCTAAACAAGCCAAAATCCACCATAGGCCAAATTGATTGAAACCATTAATCAAACTAATTCATGATCAATGTTTGAACTTGACCAAGTAATCATTTGAGCCTAACCTAACCCAATTGGAAATTGGCCACATGACCCAAGTTGACCTAACTTAACATAAAAAGTCAAAATGTGTCAAAACTTGATCTAAGCCAAATTGATTGAAACCAATGGGTCAAGTTCATTCTAAATCACTTGTTGAACTTGACCAAAGCCTCAATTGGCTAACTTGACCCAACCTAGCCCAATTGACCATGAACTCAACTTGACTTAAAAGGTCAAATTGAGCCAAAATCAAAATAAATCAAAATTGATTAAAACCATAGCTTGCAACATATTTCAAATGACCAACAAAATCTAAACAAACCCATGACCTAACCTAATTAAGTCAAATGGGTCAAATTGGTCAACTCGACCCATTTGATCTAAATGAAATCAAATGAACCAAAACCAAATATAAATCAAATTGAACCAAACCAATGATGCCAACACATTTCAAATAGTCATATGAACTTGACCCAACCCTTGGTTTGACCCAATTTAATTAAATTGGTCAAGTTGACCCATTTTGACCTAAATGGGTCAACATGAGCCAAATCATATCAAATCAATTCCAAATTCATTGAAACTTGGCCCAACCCATTTTTCAATCATACCAAACATATTCAAACTAAAATCAAAGCTAAGTGACCCTTTTACCCCTAGGTCAAAGGTTAATTCTTGGCCAAATTTCTTGGAATTTGGTCAAATCCTCTTCATAGCTACTTATCACCCTCTTAGTGGACTCCATGGACACTAGTAAGAGTGGTGCACTTGACCCAATGGGTTTAGGTCAGCCAAACCCAACCTTAGGCAAAAATCGACCAACCCAATGGACATGAGCACAAAGGATCACTCCCACACTCCAAGTCAGCAATTGGAAACTTCTCCACTACCTTCCTCTGCCAAAACCGAACCATGTGCAAGCTAAAATGACCTAACAAACCCATTGTATCTGATCAATTGATCAAAAATGGCATCAGCATGCTCAATCATCTGATCCTCCTAGGGGGAGATATACTCCCCCCTAATTTCACTTGAATTCCATCTTTTGCATTTGATTGAAGCTAAGGAAGCCAGAGAAAGCAATTGCAAGTATTCCTAAGCTCCCCCAAGCCAATTTGATTTCCCCGTTCTTGGTTTTGCCAAAGCCAAAAATAGTGGAGATAGCAAGAATTTTCATCTCATTCAATCCTTCACCAGAGCTCAATTCATCCTTCAAGCACCTTGAGGGGACCTAATCGAGCTCATTCAAACCTTCATCCAAGTGTTCAAGCCATGAGAAGAGGTGTCTAGACCAAAGCCGCGAGCCTAGGAGGAGGAGTTTGATCAATTGAGCAATCCACTTCATCCCAAAGCTTGAAACCTTCAACAAAGCTTCATCTCCACTAGATAAAGCTACCTCGATGATTAGGAGTAGTGATGTATTATTCAAAATCGAGCATAGTGTGAATTTTTCTTGGTCCTTTTCAAAGGAAAGTTTCACCCCAAGTGAAATGGACCGTTAGATCTTCATCCCCTTGCATGATGATGGTGTGGGTTAAGTTTGAGCTCAAACCGATCTCAATCGAGCTCGGATCAAGCCCTAAGGAGTGGACGGATGCCCTCTCCCACAGGCGAGCTCAGTGACAGATCATGGACCGTCCATCTCGCATTTTGGATGGACTGCCCTGATCAAGCTGCATAGGATCCTCTGATTCATCGCTTAGGAACCGCAGGTTTGATCCTGATCGTCCGATCTCTGATCGGACGGTCGAGGAGAAAGCACGTAGCACCATCAGCTGATGCGACAATGGATATGACTACTTAAATAGTGAATCCCATTGCGCCACGTGGAAAGCGCACGCCGCATCAATGGTCAACGTGGCACCAATGGGATTAACTATTTAATTAGGCTATTTAATTAGGTTTTAATGACAAAATCTTCAAATATTCATAACTAAATGTAAAAAAATTAAAAATATATAAAATAAAATGCATTGTGAAGATAATTCAAAGGGGAATAATCTAAAATTAAATTCAATTGATTCTGAGTAGTGGTATTTTTTGAATTTGGATCTTTTTGGGAATGTAATTATGCTAATTACTCTCTAATTATCTCACTGATTAATTCGAAACTTCTCATGTGAATTTAGAGGGATGACTTTTGTCTCCCCTAATTCTCTTGGAATTTATTAATGGTTTAATTAGGAGAATTACTTGATTCATTCCTAATTATCCTCTTAATCAATTAAATGATTAGTTAACCCTTTAAATAATGATAAATCCATTAATTAAGTTTGCTAATTACTTTAGAATAGCAAATGGACTTAGGGAATGAGATTAAGAGTCTTCTCCCAAATCTTTTCTCCTAAGTTCATTTCATTTGGATAAAAATCTAGTTAAGGTGCAAATTAATTAAATAAGTTTAATCTTTTCTCCTTAGCATATGACTTGCCTACATGTATTTAAAATCGTAGGAGGAGTTAGTTGACGACCACCCCTAGGGGGTTGTAAGTTCAAACAGTTGGGTGGTTTATCCTCTCTTATGAAGGTAAACCATATATGCATTTTCACCTTTGATTTAGGTCGTGCTTTGGCCCTTGCCAAAGCTCCCTAGATTTAGGATCCGAGGTTGCTTCTCCTCTTTGCGGGCTACAAGCATAAATTCTCACATCTTAGGCATTTCCATGATCTTGTGTTATGGAATTGTAAGCCCCAAATTTTTAATAAAAATTCAACTCAAACAAATAATTCTCCTCAATTTCAAAAATGTAAAGCCCTACCATAAGATAGTTTGGGATGCTTACTAGGCTTCCTAGTATCATGAGCATCATCTACTCATCTCCTCTTTGTTTTAGTAATAAGTCCCTCCTCTTGATCAATCTCATTTAGTTTTCCAGAAATAAATAAATTGATTGATGGTCCTATCTTTGAAATCTTTGAAAACAATGATCATTTATCTTAATCGAGAGTATTCAAAAGGAATCATATTTCTTAGGATGTAATTAACTATATGGGCTTGCCTCCATAGAAAACTTAACGAACCCAATTTAAGATAAACCTGCTTTACTTTTCCATGTAAAGTAGGAGAAGAATCTCTGGTACATACGAAGAACCATAGTTCTTAGGAGTCTTTATTGAGGTGATTTGGTCCATTGTATGGTGGTGACTTCTATCTTTCGAGATAGTACACCTTTCTTCAATGTCATACCCGATCTCCCTAATAAGAACATCTGTGGATCTACGTGGTGTCTCGACAAGGCGTAAAAATATTTATGTTTTTATTTTTCCTTTTATCTTTCTCAAAGAGGGATAGATGAACACCAGGAGATAATTATTCACCACAGATTTTTGTGGCGACTCCACTGGAGATAGTTTCTCTCTCCATCTTTGGTAAATGATTGTTGTCTCCAAGTATCAATAATGGGTTTGTATTTTATTTGAACCCAAAACTATCTTTCTTTTCATTGGCACTTAGCTCATTTCATCCTTGAGCTGAGCTAGCCAACATCCTTTAGGTTTTGGGGTGTCATTCTATATAAGTCTTAAAACCCCTATTAGGTTCCTCAATAGGTGAAAATAAAAATTTTATATAAAAAAAATAACTAAGGACTTCCTCTTACCATTTCTATGGCAAGGTAAGGTTCATTTCAAAAATAAAGAAGAATAAATCCTTCATAAATATATCAATTTCCAAAAGCACTTTTTTAAAATGCACATAATAAAATGTTTGCACAAAAATTCTTCATAAATCAACCTCATCTAACAATCTTTATGATTGTTATGTGTAGGATTTCCTCATACTTTCAAAAATCACAAATGAACATCTTCATTCAAATTAATTGAATAAATATTTCATTTTTCAATAAAAATAAAAATCAACAATCATGAACATTTTCATCGAACTTGTTGAATGAAGATTTTAGTTTCAACAAAAACAAAATCAATAATAATTTTTCAAAATCAACAATCATTTTTTCCAAAAGCACCAAATGAACATCTTCATTGAACTTGTTGAATGAAAATTTCAATTTCAACATACCCAAATTTATTGAAAATAGATTCTAAATTCAAAAATTCCCTTTTTAATCAATCTCAAAATCTCTTCTAAATTCATTTGAGCCCAACTTAAAACTTTCAAGTTGTTGAATGTGGGTTCAAATTCTAAATTCAAAATTAAAAAATCAACAAAGCACGAAATCTGATTCAAGTTTATTTTCAATATTGTAGATTTTTCAGTTAGCTTCAGTTTCAGTTGAAGTTTAGTTCATTTGCAATGGCAGCGCAGAAGTATATGTTTACATTTCCTAATGGGATAGATCTAGCCTTGGATCAGGCAACCTCCCACGCTCTAACTATGCCCACCTCATCCACTTTGGTCAAGGCTTTGAGGGGGTCAGGATTACATGTGAGAGAACCTCCCTCACGATAGTGAGCAGGAGCATGGTGACCGGGCGTGGCGACCATCCAGTCTAGATGCCTCTGAGATTCCCCACCAAGAGGAAGGCTATGGCGCTTCACAGAAGAAAGTGATAGCACCTATGCCTGGTTTCCCATTCGCCTTGCCAGGGCTAGCACTCACTCCTGGCACCTTCCAAAGGGAAGGCACCCTACTTCCGTGGATTGTCCCCCGCTTTGAGGTTTGGTCTAGCTCCCATTCTGCTCGACCTACCAGGACTCAATGCAGGAGCAAGAACCGCATGATCAAGCGGTATCACACTCACATAGCGAGAGAGAGCTAGAGGTAGCTACATAGTCTATGATTGAGGAGACACACAAGATAGTCTCTCCTCTCATTATGGAGAATTGATTTCGCCCCCTCTCTGATTCTGATAGAAAAGATGTTAGGAGGATTTCTGCTTCACCTCTACTAGCAGTTCATTTCTAGGCTCATACCAGTGAGAGGAGGAGGTTTTAAGCCGGCCTAAGGATAATTCTTCACTAAGTTGGCAGAGCCTACAGATGATCGGAGTCCAGAGCTCAGTTTAATCTAAGATTAGTTATTCCCTAGAGTGTGGGTGGGCAGCTTAGGCAGGAGAGGGCTAGAGAAGCCTGAATATCAGTTCATGTTACTAGCCGGAAGCACCGAAGGTACAATTGATAATCAGCAGCCTCCACACTTGTGGATTTTCTAGATCAGTGTGCTACCCGCATCAATCACACTGACAACATCTTATTGACAAGGACTACCCATCATAGGAGAGTAGCTCCTTTTCAGAGAGAGTCGGTGCTGTCTCCACCACACCTCTCAACCCCACGCCCACCGTCTCCTGTATAGGTTCCAGCATCTACCATTCCACCAAAGGCCATGAAGGCCACATCTGGGGAGAAGAGGACCCCATTGGTGTTCTAGCTACGACTAAGAGATTATGTTCCATCAACACGCCTCTCGTGGCGGAAGTTCTCGCCGACTTTCGCCTATTATGGTGCGAAAGGAATGGTGACCTCAGAGTATCATAATTATCCCATCACCACCACCACCTTAACAAGCTATGGAGGTAGCAGTAGTCGAGCGAATACGAGATATTTCAGTTGCCCCCATGACCATCAACCCTCCTAAGTGTATTTCTCCATTTGTATCCAGTGGTTGCCAGGAGCATCTTTTTTTCAGTGAGCGTAGTTTGCATAGGGTTACCTCTCCAGCACCAGCAGATGTCAGATGTCTATCAATTCATGACAGTGATCCTACTACTGGTCAGCCCTGATCTTTCATACATGTTCAGTTAGACTAGTCCTTAGGTGAAATTGTGGCTTATTATCTAGTGGAGAAGCAGGAGATCTTAGGATATGCCTGGTCTGATTTAGAGGATGAGAAGATCAACTTTGATTATAATGAGGATGATATATTAGAGGATTCAATAGGAGTTCACATGGTAGACATCAGGGGTTCTCTTCTGCGTGATCAATAAGCTTTGGAAGGTGATGTGGCCGAGTAGGAAGACACAACCCACTCGACCTAACACCTCCTTCAACAAATAAAATAAAAGGATGAACAATTAGATAAGATGGGGAAGAGGCTTGAAGACTTGTTAGTAGCTGTCTCAGCACTTCAGAACTAAGCACCGACAGTTCATCCTACTATAGCAGAGACTAGTCAAGTAGAGTTGGTGCATGTCTTGGATCCAGCCAAGACCTTACCTCTAGTAGAGCAGGGCAGCACCAGTTTGTATATGAAGGTAGTGGATAGTACCTATAGATAGGAAAAAGGAATCAAGACCATGGTTGAGTAGCAGGTGAGATAAGCATTGACTCAAGCCCAAGGAGGATCATCAGTTCAAAAGGGTAGACCCTACCTAGAGGAGTTCGATGCCATCCAATATCCTAAGGGTTTCATGTTGCCTTCTTTCAAGAGCTTCGATGGCAGTGGGAACCCGAGGCAGCACATTGAGCCTTTTAGAGCCAATTGTTGCAATGATGGTGGTAGTGATGCTTTACTTTTCTGTCTCTTTGTCAGTAGCTTAGCGGGTATAGCCTTTGATTGGTACGCTGAACTTCCCAATAGTTCAGTGAAGACTTTTACTGAGTTAGAGCAACTCTTCATTAAGAGGTTTGCTGGAGTTCAGTAAAGGGTCACTGATTTAAGGGCATAAGCCCAATTTCATTCCAATAGTAAAAAAATTACAAAACTTGGCTTATAGTAATCTCATAGGGACTAAATGAAAGTGAAAAAAAAGTTAGTAAGACAGCTAAAAACCATAAATAACAAACTGGGAAATAGTAAAAAGCCAAAAGAAGGAGACGTTGGACTGATATCATGAATCAGAGATAATCATCCAGATTTGGATGAGGGCAACAACTAATTAGCCAAAAGCGGTAGACACAGCTGCCATCCAAAGGGTCATCGAAGGAACATCGGTGCATAGAAATTTGATCTGGGAACTACTTCCTTGGTTGCAGCAGTGATTTCCAGCTGAAAGGCAATATACCAAAAGCTTCAAAATCAAAAAGGTTGCAAAAGCGATCATCAACAGCCAAATAGTTTCCAACAATAGAGAGTGTGTAATACTTCATCAGGCCAGTGATCTTTAAACATCCATCGTCTGAGTTTATGAGCAATGATAGATCTAATTTGACTCTCCAACCAGTCAGAAGAATTTGAAGTTTGAGAATGGAATCTCCGGTTCCTTTCTTTCCTGAAGGTAGTAACCGAAATTGAAATGATTAAATAACAAAGCCTAGCCAGAGCTATATGATTAAGATTACTAATATCACTCTCAACACTTGAGGAAGAGTGGCATGCATCAGTAAGAATTTACCACAGGGTAGTGTCCTTCGAATAAGCCTCATAGATTCATTATATTCAAAAAAAATGGTGAGAGTGTGACTCGAGCTCTATATTACATAAAAAAACACAAATATGTATCGCCCAAGCATCTAGCATTGAATAAATCTGAAGTTTTCAGGCCTTTATGGTGGGCCATCTAACAAAATAAAGCATGATTAAGTCCAAAACCTTTAAACTAGATTCCACAATCCCAATTGACCTTAGGGATCTGCTCAAATAAAGAGCTCAAGATGAGCTTCGAAGTTAACTTATGGGAAGTATCCCAAAGAATAGCATCAGGATTTTGGCTAGGGATAAAACCAGAAAGATAATTAAAACAAGTAGAAGATCTAGAGTGTAAGCCATCATGAATACACATCAATTTATTATGGAATATAGAATTTAAAGTAGCATATGATGATCTATCAAAAAGGGAAAAACATTTATTCCCCATTGATTCGAATAAAGAGAAGCCATTGCACAAGGGATTATAAAAATGAGATAAAGAGGAACCATCACCTGGATGCAAGGAGATTTTCCCATGGAATAGAGAAGCAAAAGATTTTAGTTCCTTCCAGAAAGGAGAAAGATGATCAACGTTTCTATTCCAGGAAGAAATATACTTGTTGTGACACCACATAGAAAAAAGAGAAGACAATTTCAAGATCCTCCACAAACACTTAACTTTGCACAAAGTGTTAAGAGTAGAAATAGAATGCACTCAACCGCCTCATCCCTGGAATAGTCATATTTTCCCAAGAAATTAGGTGCAATTTCCTAGCCTCCCATTGTGATAAAAGAAGTTTGCCATAAGGAATGAGATTCTTTTGACGATACATGTTGACATCATTTTTAGAATGAGCTCTCAACCTCTCCATCTTAGACATAGGATTCCTTTTAGACACTAAGAGTTCTTTAGTCTTAAGATACTTCTAGTGATTAGGTGAACACTTAACATAACCCTAGAGACTAAGATGAGTTAGCCATAGGAATGGGCTATGCTTTAGGGGTGTAAAAAAACTTTGCCTACCCTATAGCTTGAACCAAATCCTCACTTCTTTCTTTCAAGTCAAACTCCAAATCAAATTAACTTCAATTCCAAAACAAACATTAAATCATCTCTAATGAATTTTCTCAAATCATGAATCAATTACAGATGATTGAAACCCACGATTGAATTCCAAATTCTAAAATTTTTCTTAAGTCACTTTGATTCCATCTTATGGAATTAGCTCAAATTGAACCCAAATCAATTTAAATTCAAGAAATTTTATTACAGCCCATTTATATTCTAATTTATATTTGCAAATATAAATGAAATATAAATTCAAATAACCAAAACAAAATCCAAAACTCAAACCCAAATTAAACCTAAGTCTTTCAAGTCAAATTCTTGAACTTAGCCAAATCAAACCCAAGTCAAGCCAAACTCTTAATTTTTCTTCATGATTCAATCAATATTTCAATCATGAATCTAAATATAAACACAAACTTCAATCATCAAACCAAAACTAAATTCAAAACTCAAGCCAAAGTAAAACTCATGTTCACCATTTGAACATGAAATTGTCATGTAAATCAAAACCCACTTGGTTTCAAATCACTTGCAAATGGATTTATATTTCAGTCATAAGTCTATATGTGAGTTCAACCAAACTTGAATCAAGCCTTGATTGAGTCAATTGACCTACTTAGGTTCACTTGACCCAAAGTGACCTGAAGTACCCCTTATGAGCCAAATTCTAATCCTACATAAATTGGATTGAACTAAGCTCACCTAAGCCTCACATTGTGAGCAACAATCATCATAAGATAACTAATCACTCAAATTGGGTCAAACCAAGTGAAACCTAAGGGTTGACCAAATCAACACTTAGCCAAAATAAAATCTAAACTAGCCAAAATCCACCATAGGCCAAATTGATTGAAACCATTAATCAAACTAATTCATGATCAATGTTTGAACTTGACCAAGTAATCATTTGAGCCTAACCTAACCCAATTGGCAATTGGCCACTTGACCCAAGTTGACCTAGCTTAACATAAAAAGTCAAAATGTGTCAAAACTTGATCTAAGCCAAACTGATTGAAACTAATGGGTCAAGTTCATTCTAAATCACTTGTTGAACTTGATAAAAGCCTCAATTGGCCAACTAGACTCAACCTAGCCCAATTGACCATGAACTCAACTTGACTTAAAAGGTCAAATTGAGCCAAAATCAAACCAAATCAAAATTGATTGAAACATAGCTTGCAACATATTTCAAATGACCAATAAAATCTAAACCAACCCATGACCTAACCTAATTAAGTCAAATGGGTCAAATTGGTCAACTGGACCCATTTGATCTAAATGAAATCAAATGAACCAAAACCAAAAATAAACTAAATTGAACCAAACCAATGATGCTAACACATTTCAAATAGTCATATGAACTTGACCCAACCCTTGGTTTGACCCAATTTGACCAATTGGTCAACTGACCCAAGTTGACCCATTTTGACCTAAATGGGTCAACATGAGCCAAATCAAATCAAATCAATTCCAAATTCATTGAAACTTGGCCCAACCCATTTTTCAATCATACCAAACATATTCAAACTAAAATCAAAGCCAAGTGACCATTTGACCCCTAGATCAGAGGGTAATTCTTGGCCAAATTTACTTGGAATTTGGTCAAATCCTCTTCATAGCCACTTAGCACCCTCTTAGTGCACTCTGTGGACACTAGTAAGAGTGGTGCACTTGACCCAATTGGTTTGGGTCAGCCAAAGCCAACTTAAGGCCAAAATGGACCAACCTAATGGACATGAGCATAAAGGATCACTCCCACACTCCAAATCAACACATGGAAACTTCTCCACTACCTTCCTCTACCAAAATCGAACCATGTGCAAGCTAAAATGACCTAACAAACCCATTGTATCTGATCAATTGATCAAAAATGGCGTAAGCATGCTCGATCATCTTATCCTCCTAGGGGGAGATATACTCCCCCCTAATTTTACTTGAATTCCATTCGCTTGCATTCGATTGAAGCTATGGAAGCCAGAGAAAGCAATTGCAAGTATTCCTAAGCTCCCCCAAGCAAATTTGATTTCTCCTTTCTCGATTTTGCCAAAGCTGAAAATAGGGGAGGTAGCAAGAATTTCCATCTCATTCAATCCTTCACCAGAGCTAAATTCATCCTTCAAACACCTTGAGGGGACCTAATCGTGCTCATTCAAACCTTCATCTAAGTGTTCAAGCCATGAGAAGAGGTTTCTAGACCAAAATCGCAAGCCTAGGAGGAGGAGTTTGATCAATTGAGCAATCCACTTCATCCCAAAGCTTGAAACCTTCAACATGGCTTCATCTCCACTAGACGAAGCTACCTCGATGATTGGGAGCGGTGAGGTACTATTCAAAGTAGAGCATAATGTGAATTTTTATTGGTCCTTTTCAAAGGAAAGTTTCACCCCAGGTGGAATGGACTGTTAGATCTTCATCCCCTTGCATGATGATGGTGTGGGTTGAGTCTGAGCTCAATCCGAGCTCAATCGAGCTCGGATCAAGCCCTAAGGAGTGGATGGATGCCCTCTCCCACAGGCAAGCTTAGTGACAGATCATGGACCATCCATCTATGTATTTTGGATGGACGGTCCTGATCAAGCTGCATAGGATCCTCTGATTCGTCCCTTAAGAACCGCCGGTTTGATCCTGATCGTCCGATCTCTGATTGGATGGTCGAGAAGAAAGCATGTAGCACCACCAGCTGACGCGACATCGGATATGACTACTTAAATAGTGAATCACATCACGCAACGTGAAAAGCGGGTGCCGCATCAGCGGTCAACATGGCACCGATGGGATTAACTATTTAATTAAGCTATTTAATTAGGTTTTAATTACATAATCTTCAAATATTCATAACTAAATGTAGAAAAATTAGAAAAATATAAAATAAAATGCAATGTGAAGATAATTCAAAGGGGAACAATCTAAAATTAAATTCAATTGATTTTGGGTAGTAGTATTTTTTGAATTTTGATCTTTTTGGAATGTAATTATGTTAATTACTCTCTAATTATCCTGTTGATTAATTCCAAACTTCTCATATGAATTTAGTTGGATGACTTCTGCCTCCCCTAATTCTCTTGGAATTTATTAATGGTTTAATTAGAGAATTACTTGATTCATTCCTAATTATCCTCTTAATCAATTAAATGATTAATTAACCCTTTAAATAATAATAAATCTATTAATTAAGTTTGTTAATTACCTTAGAATAGTGAATGGACTTAGGGAATGAGATTAAGAGTCTTCTCTGAAATCTTTTCTCCTAAGTTCATTTCATTTGGATAAAAATCTAGTTAAGGTGCAAATTAATTAAATAAGTTTAATCTTTTCTCTTTAGCATATGACTTGTCTACATGTATTTAAAACTATAGGAGTTAGTTGACGACCACCCATAGGGGGTTGTAAGTTCAAACAGTTGGATGGTTTATCCTCTCTTATGAAGGTAAACCACATATGCATTTTTGCCTTAGATTTAGGTCGTGCATTGGCCCTTGCCAAAGATCCCTAAATTTAGGATCCGAGGTTGCTTCTCCTCTTTGCGGACTACAAGCATAAATCCTCACATCTTAGGCATTTCCATGATATTGTGTTTGCAATATCTTCGAGGTCCCGTTTGTTAAACTAGAAAAGTTCTGTGAGCTTCGTGGCAAGACAACCTTTAGGATACCTATCCTCTTGGCCACTCTTTGCACTCGTTGCCACCTGCATTGCAGCAGCTAGCACGGAACTGGGTTAAATGTTGCTTTGGGTTTCCCGTGCCATAAAATACCTTGTATTGAGGTGACACGAATGGAATTGTAAGCCCCAAATTTTTAATAAAAATTCAACTCAAACAGATAATTCTCCTCAATTTCAAAAATGTAAAGCCCAACCATAGGATAGTTTGGGATGCTTACTAGGCTTCCTAGTATCATGAGCATCCTCTACTCATCTCCTCTTTATTTTGGTAATAAGTCCCTCCTCTTGATCAATCTCATTTGGTTTTCCAGAAATAAACAAATTGATTGATGGTCCTATCTTTGAAATCTTTGGAGATAATGATTATTTATCTTAATCGAGAGTATTCATAAGGAATCCTATTTCTTTGGATGTAATTAACTATGTGGGCTTGCCTCCATAGGGAACTTAACAAACCCAATTTAAGATAAACCCTGCTTTACTTTTCCATATAAAGTAGGGGAAGAATCTCTGGTACATATGAAGAACCATAGTCCTTAGGAGTCTTTATTGAGGTGATTAGGTCCATTGTATGGTGGTGACTTCTATCTTTTGAGATAGTACACCTTTCCTCAATTTTGTACCCGATCTCCCTAATAAGAACATTTGGGAATCTACGTGGTGTCCCGACAAGGTGTACAAATATTCATGTTTTCATTTATCCTTCTATATTTCTTAAAGAGGGATAGATGAAGACCAGGAGATAGTTTTTCACCACAAATTTTTCTGGCGACTCCGCTGTGGATAGTTTCTCTCTCCATCTTGGGTAAATGATCGTTGTCTCCAAATATCAATAGTGGGTTTGTATTTTGTTTGAACCCAAAACTATCTTTCTTTTCATTGGCACTTGGCTCATTTCATCCTTGAGCTGAGCTAGCCAAAATCCTTTAGGTTTTGGGACGTCATTCTATATAAGTCTTAAAATCCCTATTGGGTTCCTCAATAGGTGAAAATAAAAATTTTATAAAAATAAAATAACTAAGGACTTCCTCTTACCATTTCTATGGAAAGGTAAGGTTCATTTCAAAAATAAAGAAGAATAAATTTCATAAATAAATCAATTTCCAAAAGCATTTTTTTAAAATGCACATAATAAAATGTTTGCACAAAAATTCTTCATAAATCAACCTCTTCTAACAATCTTTATGATTGTTACATGTAGGATTTCCTCATACTTTCAAAAATCACAAATGAATATCTTCATTCAAATTAATTGTTCATTTTCAATAAAAATCAAAATCAACAATCATGAACATCTTCATTCAACTTGTTGAATGAAGATTTCATTTTCAACAAAAACAAAATCAATAATAAATTTTCAAAATCAACAATCATATTTTCCGAAAGCACCATATTAACATCTTCATTGAACTTGTTGAATGAAGATTTCATTTTAAAAAAAAATTGGAATCAACAATCAATAACCATCTTTTCAAAAATAAAAATAACACTTGGATCTTTCATATAGCATACTCAAATTTACTAAATGAAGGGCCACTTTTCAAAATCAAAATCACAAAAATATGAAACATATTTGGATTCCCTTAGCATACCTAAATTTGCTAAGAATCCCCTTTTGAAAATCATCAAAACAAAAAAAATTACATTTGGATTTCCAATTTAGCATACTTAAATTTGCCAAGTAGAAATACTCTTTTCAAAATCAAAATCACAAAAACATAAAACATATTTGGATTTCCTAATTAGCATACTTAAATTTGATAAGTAGAAATATTATTTTCAAAAACAAAAGAATAAAATCAATCAAATTTGGATTTCCTTAGCATACCTAAATTTTCTAAGAATCCTCTTTTCAAACAAAAATCAAAACATGAAACACATTTGGACTCCCTTAGCATACGTAAATTGTTAAGGAGCCTCTTTTCAAAAAAAATCAAAACATGAATCACATTTTGATTTCCTATTTAGCATACCTAAATTTGTTAAGAAATTCTCTTTAAAAATTAAAAGAACAAAAAAAAAAAAAAATCAAAACATGAAACACATTTGGATTTTTCTATTTAACATACCTAAATTTGCTAGGTAGAAATCCTCTTTTCAAAATCAAATGAATAAAATTGAACACATTTGGACTCTTCATTTAACATACCCAAATTTGCGAAGTAAAGATTCTATTTTCAAATTCACATGATTCACAAAATAAGCAAAAGAAGAAGAAAATTGTTTTCAAATACCTCACCTAGCATACCCAAATTTGCTAAGTGAGTAAATTCCAAAAATTACAAATCAAAACACAAAATCAAATGACCATTTACAAAATAAAAAATTCAAAATCAAATATGAACCTATGGAAGCATCTCTCCAAAAATATTTGAACCGATTTTCAACATACCCAAATTTATTGAAAATAGATTCTAAATTCAAAAATTCCCTTTTTAATCAATCTCAAAATATCTTCTAAATTCATTTGAGCCCTACTTAAAATATTCAAGTTGTTGAATGTGGGTTCAAATTCTAAATTCAAAATTCAAAAATCAATAAAGCAAGAAATCTGATTCAAGTTTATTTTCAATAATGTAGATTTTTCAGTCAGTTTCAGTTTCAGTTGTAGTTTAGTTCATTTGCAATGGCAGCGCAGAAGTATATGTTCATATTTCCTAATGGGATGGATCTAGCCTTGGATCAGGCAACCTCCCACGCTCTGACTATGCCCACCTCATCCACTTTGGTCGAAGCTTTGAGGGGGTCAGGATTACATGTGAGAGAACCCGCTTCACGATAGTGAGCACGGGCATGGTGACTGGGAAGAATCCGACCATCCAGGTCGAGATGCCTTCAGATGCTGAGATTCTCTCACTGAAGAGGAAGGCTATGACAGTTTTCATAGCAAAGAGTGATAGCACCATGCCCGGGTATCTTATTCGCAGGCTAGCACCCACTCCTTGGCACCTTCCAAAGGGAAGGCTCCCTTGATTCCAGGGATTGTCTTCCCTGCCTTTGAGGTTTGGTCTAGCTCCCATTATGCTCGACCTACCAGGACTCAGCGTAGGAGCAAGAACCGCATGATCAAGCGGTATCACACTCACATAGCAAGAGAGCTAGAGGCAGCTACGTAGTCTATGATTGAGGAGAGACCCAGTGATAGTTCCCCTCACAGAATTGATTTCACCCCCTCTCTGATTCTGATAGAAAAGATGTTAGGAGGATTTCTGCTTCACCTCTACCAGCAGTTCATTTCCAGGTTCCTACCAGTGAGAGGAGGAGGTTTTACGCTGGCATGAGGATAGTTCTTCTTCAGTTGGCTGAGCTATAGATGATCAGTCCAAAGCTGACCTAAGATTAGTTATCCCCTAGAGTGTGGGTGGCCTTAGGAAGGAGAGGGCTAGAGAGGCCCGTACATCGCCTGTTCAGGAGGTCAAGGTACAATCAACAATCGTCAGACTTATGGATTTTCTAGATCGGTGTGCTACCCGCATCAATCACACTGACAACATGTTATTGACAGGGATTACCCATCATATAAGAGTAGCTCCTTTTCGGAGAGAGTCGGTGGTGCCTCCACCACACCGCTCTACCCCACGCCCACTGTCTTCTGTATAGGTTCCAGCATCTACCATTCCATCGAAGGACATGAAGGCCGCATCTGGGGAGAAGAGGACCCCATTGGTGATCTGGCTATGGCCAAGAGATTCTATTCCATCTACACGGCCTACTATGGCGAGGCCGAGTTCTCCTACTCGACTTTCTGCCCCGGTTATGATGCAAAAGGAATGGTGACCTCAGAGTATCATAATTGTCCCATCACCACCACCACCTCAACAAGCTATGGAGGTAGCAGTAGTCGAGGGAGTAGGAGATAGTTCAGTTTCCCCCATGACCATCAACCCTCCTAAGAGTATTTCTCCATCTGTATCTAGTGATTGCCAAGAGCATCTTTTTTTTAGCGAGCGTAGCCTGCATAGGGTTACCTCTCCCACCGAAAGTCGATGTCATCACTCATAACGTGATCCTACCATCGGGTCACCTCAATCTTTCATACATTCTTAGACCCCTAGATGACATTATGGCACTTTACCTAGTGGAGAAGCAGGGGATCTTAGGATATTCCTGGTCTGATTTAGAGGATGAAAGATCAACTTTGATTATAATGAGGATGATCTATTAGAGGATTCAGTAGGAGTTCACATGGTAGACATTAGGGGTTCTCTTCTGCGTGATCAACATGCTTTGGAAGGTGATGTGGCCGAGCAGGAAGACACAACCCACTCAACCTAACTCCTCCTTCAACAAATAAAATAAAAGGATGAACAAATAGATAGGATGGGGAAGAGGCTTGAAGACTTGTTAGTAGCTGTCTTAGCACTTCAGAACTAAGCACCGACAGTTCATCCAATCATAGTAGAGACTAGTCAAGTAGAGTTGGTGCATGTTTTGGATCCAGCCAAGACCTTACGTATAGTAGAGCAGGGCAGCACCAGTTTGTATAAGAAGGTAGTGGATAGTACTTATAGACAGGAAAAAGACATCAAGACCATGGTTGAGTAGTAGGTTAGAGAAGCATTGACTCAAGCCTAAGGAGGATCATCAGTTCCAAAGGGTAGACCCTACCCAGAGAGTTCGATGCCATCCAATATTCTAAAGGGTGACTGTAGGCGATCTCGTTATGGGTCAACAACACTATGGTGAGTCCCTCGTTGATTACATTCTCAGATGATATAATTTGAGTATGAAATACAAACCACAGCTGTCTGAACAACATGCCATCGATATTCTACTTAAGAATATACATGGATCAGTTGCCTTCATTCTCAAAGGTTTCACCATCAAATACCTTTGAGAAGCTAACCAATAAGGCAGCTAGCTTATAAGGAGAAGCTAAACAGTTGCCTTTCCCAATTCAATCTACAAAGCAGAAGCCAAAAAAAAGCTTATGAGAAGAAGCTTGGGGTAGTGATAGCAGTAGCCAAGGGAAAACAACCAGCTAGAGAGCAATTTGAGAGACCTCGAGCTCCACAGCTGTCACTTTCACCTCCTCTACCACCATCAAGGCAGTCCTATTGGCTGCCATAGCAGCCTCCATGTTTTGCACCATCTCCTCCTTAGCCACATCTTCAGCAACAGTGGTACACATACCCACCGCCAGGTAGCTACGGTCCACCTAGTATTTTGGATAAGCTTAGCAAGCCTTAATCATTTAAGAGGGAGATTATCAGGAAGATCTTTAAGAATCTCTTAAAGAAGCCTAATTTTCAGCTACCCGTACCAAAGAGACCGGAGGAAGTGGGAAAAAGTAATGATCCTAACTTTTGTCCCTACCTCTGCGTGCTAGGTCATGTTTTGGAAGATTGTTTTACATTTAAGCACTGGCTTGAACATAGCTTCAAGACTGATGCTATAGTTATCCTAAAGGAATACCTTATGGAACAACCATCTAGTTCCATTAGGGTAATCCTTAGGGATACCTATGATCCTTCCAAAACTAAATAAGGTTGGGATATCTCATTATCCTGTACCTCTAAGAAAATTATTTCCAAAATCAAGAAATTTTTCGCAGTGCCCGAACCACCAACATCAAGGAAGGTTTGCAAGTTGTTCAGATAACTTAGAAAGTGGGAGCTCACGTAGCCTATGCCGTCAGGGATAACCAAGAAGCAACCACTGCACAGCCCAGTCTAGTCCAGCTTATAGCTACTACTACTTCAGCGACCTCTACTTTAGCTAGCTCTTCCTCTAGTAAACATCTTGTATCAGCAAATGAGGGTATCAAATCCCTCACCCCACTTACTTTACTTGACTTCTACTATGTACCCCCTTCAAAACCCAAGAAATCAAAGAATAAAGCTAGTTTGAATTATATATATGTCACTTCTAATAGGTTTCCTAACACTATTTTAACTTAAAACTCTTCAAGTTTAAATAATAATTATAATAACTCCAATCTTCCTCTTTCTAATTCAGAGTTGGACTTTCTCTCTCTGAATACTATGAGTTCACCTACTGAGATAGACTTGGAATCATCTCATTTTGAGGTTCCCATAGGAGAAGCTGTAGGTTAGCCTGATGAGCAGGTAGAACCTAACACTAATTTGCCATAAGAGATCACCGAAGTCAACCTCTGTAGTGACAAGGTTCAGCCATTAGGGCAACACCTCAAGATAGAGAAAAGTATGTCATTGGTTCAGATGATCGAGAAATCCCTCCACAGGATGCTCCACCCTTGGATATGCTTGTGGAGGATCAGCCCAAGGTAGATTATAATGTCCTCTCTCACCTAAGAAAGTTGCCATAGAAGTTAAGCATATATGATGCCCTTGTCTTATCCAAAGAGATGAGGGAGTTATTAATCAAGACTCTTCTTGATCCTAAAATTTGCTTAGCTTAGTTGACCATTGTTGGAGAGGAGGCACATTATTATAGAGAAGCCCAAGAAGTCACTTTCATAAATGAAGACCTTCTTCTAGGGGACATGGAGTACAATTATCCCCTACATTATAGTAGACATGAGCAGATTCAGACTCTCTAGGGTTCTTATTGATCCAGGTGCATTAGTGAACATTATGAGTCTAAAGAACCTTACCTATTTGAGGATTGACATCTCCACACTTTGAGGAGAGAGGATGATGTTGAGAGGATTCAATGAACAAGGCGAGAGGGAATTAGGTTTCATAGTGTTACCTTTGGAGATAGGAGAATGGAAGACTGAGGCCATGTTTTATATCATTGATTCGAATACTTCATTCACTACTTTGCTCGGTAGGCATTGGATACATCAGAACAAGATGATTCCATCCTCCACCGTCATCAAGTAGGAAGGATGGGATTGAATACTATGCCAAAGGTGATGAAAAGTCATTTTTAGTCAGGGAGGTTAAGATATATGAAGATGCGACCTATTATCTTCCTCGAAACACTTTTTGTGTGAACTTGGTCAAAGCTCATCTGCAAAAGAAAATGAAGAAAAAAAAGAAAAAGAAAAAGAAAAGGAAAATGAAAATCCAAGTAAACAAGAAAAGGAAATTGAGAAAGAAGTAGAGCCGCATATCACATTCCACCCACAGTTCATTTGAGTACCCCTACTATTATTATAGACTTGGAATCTAGCTCGATGGATGAGTCTAATGTGATTAGCATGCTAGCCAACCCCTCTCAGCCGGTTTCATTGGAGGTGACACTCGAACCAGACAACAATGAAGACCATGCCTCTAGACAAAGCAAAGTATTCAAATCAAGTGTATGTGACTATTAGATAGCAGTTGGGAACTTTAGCTCTAACCTCACTTTCATCTCAAAAAGCTGAAGATTTAGTAGTTAAGGAAGCCCCTAAGTCTTCCATTGTGAAAAGCTGAAGAGATTCTTTTTAGGATCATTATCCTCAAGTCCTGAAGTTGATGTAGAACTTGAGGATGATTCATATAAAGAATTAATGGAATTTTCTTTTGATTGGTACTTGACTTGTGTTCTTAATCTTGCAAAGAAAGGTTTGATTTCTTATACATGGTCTAAGCATAAGTCGAATAAAAAAGGCGTGGAACAATACAGGGGATAAGATGTAAGATTCTATACTAGGTCCAATCATATGATTATTTTAGTTGTTACTAATAATCTGGAGTTTGATAGGTTTTTCTCAAACCATACTAACTCGTATGAAGAAGTATGTTTAGAAACTTCAGATGATCTCCAAATCAAAGATGCACCACTAGAATTTAAAGAGGAGATCTATTCAACAATTGACAAACTCAAAGAAATCAACCTCAGGACTGAGGAAAGTCCACGCCCGACATACATTAGTTCATTGCTAAATGAAGAAGAAACCAATGACTTAGTTAGGCTATTGATTGAGTTTAAGGACTGCTTTGCATTGAGTTATGAAGAGATGTGAATTTCGACATAGCAGTTCACAAATAATAGATCTTAGCACAAATCCTATCAAGCAAGCTCCTAGACGCATGTGATTAGAAATCGAAAACATGTCATTTCTGAAGTCAAGAAATTGATCGATACAGGTTTCATCAAGGAAGAAAAGTACCCTACCTGGTTAGCCAGTGTCTTCCCAGTTAAGAAGAAGAATGACTAAATTTCTATATGCATCGATTTTAGGGACTTAAACAAGGCATGCCCTAAATATGTGTTTCTTCTTCCTATACCAAAATTAATGGTGGACATCGCCTCATCTCATGCAATTTGCTCCTTCATGGATGGGTCATCTGGCTATAACCAAATCAAGATGGCCCCCGAGGATGAAATAAATACTACTTTTTGAACCCTGATCGAAATCTATTATTATAAGGTCATTTCTTTCGTCCTTATAAATATTGGTGTTATGTAACAACAGGCCATGACTCAGATCTTCAATAAACTCATCCATCATCAAGTTGAGTGCTATGTTGATGATCTAGTAGTCAAGAGTAGAGAAAAGGAAGACCATCTCTTTGACTTGAGAGTAGTTTTCGAATGGTTAAGACAATACAACCTTAAAATAAATCCCCTAAAGTGTGCATTCGGTGTAGCTTCAAGGAAATTCCTTGGTTTTATTGTCCAACACCAGGGAATTGAGATAGATCCAGAAAAGATCAAAGCTATCTTAGAAATGCCACATCCTAAAAGTTTAACTCAACTCAGATCTTTCTAAGGATGGTTGACGTATCTAAAATGCTTTATTTCCACTTATCGGGGAGATGCAAACCATTTTCAGCACTTGTAAAAAAGGACACCAAGTTCAAGTTGGATGACAAGTGTGAGCATGCCTTCAAAGATATCAAGCAGTATTAGGAGAAGCCGCTAGTTCTAGTAGCCCCTATGCCGAGCTGATCATTGATGCTCTACACAGCTGTATTGGATGACTCCCTTGGCACTTTGTTGGCCCAAGTCAATGACGAAGGGAAGGAGAGTGCTCTCTACTTCCTCAATCGTCATCTGATTCCTATTGAAGCGAACTACCCACATATTGAGAAATATTGCCTATCTTTAATCTTTGCATCCCAAAAGGTACGACACTATATGCTTTCTCATAAGGTGAACTTTATTCTAGAACTAATCCACCACATTATCACATGACACACACGGCCAACGCTATCCAGATGTTTGGAATGTTGGTCCATGATTCTCTCACAGTTTGATATCACATTCGCATTCGAAAAGGATAAGCACCAATATTTCGAGCACACCCACTTCCTGCTGATTCCCCGCTTAGTGATGATCTCCCTGATGAATAAATCATGAACTTAGGAGAGGTCGACAACCACTGATGGGTGATGTATTTTGATGGTGCAGCTTTCTTTCATAAATGAGAAGCACCACGATCTACTCTTTCAGGAAAGGCAAGGGTAGGAATAGTTCTCTTAACTCCAGACCATGATGTGATGATATTCTTATACTATCTCTTCAATCCCTGCACCAACAATGAAGCCGAGTATGAGGCTTTGATTGTCGGTCTGAGTTAGCCATTACAATGTGTGTCAAAAGCATCAATATCTACGGGGATTCTTAATTTGTCATCAACCAGATTGTTGGATCCTATAAGGTTCTCAAGCCCAAGCTTCGTCATTACCATAAGTACACCATGAAGGCTCAGATCCCTGAGGTCACCATCTATAAGGTCCATCGAGGAGAGAAGGTAGTAGTAGATATTTTGGCCAAAAAGGATGATGAGCTGAATTAGAGGTAACCTTTCATAGATTACTTGAACACCGACAAACTATCTTAAGAGAAATCGCAAGCCCATCGAAATAAAGAGCTCTCTCCTATGCTCTCATTGATGGCACCTTGTATCGACAGTCTTTCGATCAATTATGGTTACGCTGTTCGGATAAACATGTAGTTGCAGAATTGTGATTGAGATACATTCAGGACTATATGGAGCGCATCAATCCAGTCCAAAAGATGAACGTAAAGATTAAGAGACTATGATACTATTGGCCTTCGATGATTACATATTGCATGAACGTGACTAAGAGATATCGTCAGTGTCAGGTGCATGGTGTGGTCTTACATCAACCACCCAACATTCTACACCTTACTTTGGCCTCATAGCCTTTTGAGTGTTGGGGTACTGATATTGTGGGTCTGATCAATCCTCCTTCTTCCAAGGGTCATCGGTTCATCTTAGCTACCACCGATTACTTTGCCAAGTGGGCAAAAGTAATCCCACTCAAAGAGGTCACAGCTCAGCATGTGCTCCAATTTTTCAAGAACCATATCGTATATAGGTTCAAAGTCCCTTGATGAATTATATCTGATAATGGTACTGCATTCAAAAGCACCAAGACCAATAGCTTCACCAGAAGTCAGGGTATAGATTGCAAATACTCCATCATCTACCACCCTAGAGCAAATGGCTTAGTAGAACCATTCAAAAAAACTCTCATCCAAATACTAAAGAAGATGCTCGATGACAACAAATGACAATGGCATGAGCAGTTAGTTCAAGCCTCGTAGGCCTACCACACCACATATAGAACTCCAACTCAATCTACCCTGTTTTCCTTAGTGTATGGGTCTGAAGCCGTTCTACCTTTAGAAGTTCAACTCGCATCACTAAGGATAGCATTGGGTAGCAAAATCACAATAGAATATAATGCAAAGTTACAGTTAGAAGAGCTCGACAGTTTGGAGGAGAGACGCCTACGGGCATGCCAGAATCTTGAGTTATACAAAGTCAAAATGATTCAAGCTCACAACAAACTAGTCCGCCCTAGGTCTTTTCAAGTAGGAGAACTTGTATTAGTCCTAAGGAGACTAATTATTGCTTATTGAAAGATGGAAGGCAAGTTTGAACCCACTTGGGAAGGCCCCTATGTCGTAGAGAAAGCCTACCAATGAGGATCTTATCAGCTTATTGATTGTAAAGAGGAACACCCGATGCTTCCAATTAATGGGCTCTATTTGAAGAAATATTACTTGTAAAGATATGTTTGAAAATAATTATCATTAAAAGAATAAAATTTCATTCCAATTCATCAAAATCTTCTCTTCTTTTGAAGCATTGTTTGATTATCTTGCGATCCGTATGACGTGTATAGGATAGGTGTAAGAGAACCCAAGAGACATCCTATCCTCCTTTCACAACACAAACATAAATCAAACATAATTTTCAAGCACTACTAGAATAGGTATGAGAGAACCCAAGAGGCATCCTATTTCTACTACCGTAACTAAGTTAGGTATGAGAGAACCCAATCGACATCCTTTCTTAGTGGGAATTCTGGTTTCCATTCATGGCACCATTTCATCAAATTCTCTGTGTTTTAGGATAGGTGTGAGATAACCCAAGTGGCATCCTATTCCCTTTTACACGAGCATAAAAACAAACACACATCTTTTGTCTCAAGCTATTTGGAAGCAAGCCCCCTGTGGCACTCACTCATTAGCTGCTCTAGGTCAGGTTGACATGCTACCTCGCTAGCCTGTCACCCTAGTGGTCACTTGTTTAAGAGATGTGAATCCCTACATTTTCTTCCTGACTTGACCATTGCAAACTAATGAGCGTCTTATTAATTTGGTAAGCTTCATTACCCAATCAGTAAGCTACCTCATGTTGATTTTGTTTAAGAAGATGTGAGTCCCCAAGCTTTCTTCTTGAACTAGCCATCATGTAATTACTAGGTTGAGTATATTTGAGTCTTAGGATATGTCCCTATGGTGAAAATAACTATAGGGAGCCTTCAAATCTGTGGGGAGAAATGAAGAGGCAAGCATTTAGAAATTCATCTTTTGGGATGCCACGCAGATCCGTAGATATACTTATTCAGGTGATCGGGTATGACATTGAGGGAATGTATATTATCTCAAAAGATAGGATTTACCATCCTACAATGGACCTAATCACCTCAATAAGGACTCTTAAGGATGATGGGTCTGCATATGTACCAGAGATTCTTCCCCTACTTTACATGAAAAAGTAAAGCAGAGTTTATTTTAAACTGGATTCGTTAAGTTTCCTACAGGGGCAAGCCCCCATAGTTAATTTCATCCTAAGGAATGGGGATTCCTTAGGAAAACTCTCGATTAAGGTAAATGAGCATTGTCATCAAATATTTCAATAGGAAAGGACTATCAATCGATTGGTTCATTTTTGAAAGATCAAATGGTTTTGATCAAATAGAGGGAGTTATTATCGAAGCCAAAATGGAAGATAAGTAAAAGATTCCTACGATGCTAAGAAACCTAGCGAGCATCTCAAACTATCATATAGTTGGGCTTTACATTTTTGAAGTTGATTTAGTTTGTTTGAGTTGACTTTTTCATTTAAAATTTAGGACTTATGATTCCTTAACACAAGATTAAGGAAATTCCTAAGAGGTGAGGAATTATGCTTATGGCCCAAAAATGGGAGAAGCAATCACAGAACCTAATTCTAGAGAGCTTTGGAGGGCTAAAAGCATAACCTAAATCTGAGGAGAAAATAGGTATTTGGTTTGCCTACATAAGAGATGACAAACCACCCGACAGCTTGGACTTACAACCACCTGGGGGTGGCCGCCAACTAACTCCTCATACGATTTTAAATGCATGTAGGCAAGTCTTTATGCTTATGTAAGATAGCTAGGTTATTATTTATTTAGAAAGAGATTAAATCCTAAAACTCACTCCCTAAAGAGACTAGATCATGTAGGGACATGCTTCAAATGACCTAAATCTAATGCAATTCAAATTTCATTTTATTTTCATTTTTTGGACAATTATGGTGACTTAGGCTAATATGATTCATATGCCTAATGCATGAGAAATAAAGTTATTGGCCAAAATCAGTTAGAAGGGAGGTGTGTTTCTACCATGGCTCTCAAAGATCAAGCTAGGTTTCTCTAACAAAGGTGGAAGCCCTCCAATCAAGAGTGAAATATGGTGTTGTTGTGCATAATATTATAAAATAAATACTCATCCAGCAAAGATGTTACTAATTCTTTTATCTTGATTTTAAACTTGAGCTTTAGGTGAGGTTATGATTTCTTTATTTTTTTAATATTAGTTGTTAAGTTTGGTGAAAGATTTATTTTTCTCTAAAGAGCCTAATCCACATCGAGGCCAAACATAAAGCAAGAAAGAAACTAGGAAAAATATGCCACTTAATAGAAAAGCTAAATAAATCATCAATCAATTTATAAACCTAATCGTAAAAAGAATAAAAGGCCACTGTAGTCGGGCACCACCGCACAAACCCAAAAATATCAAATTGGGTAGCCGAGCTCTACCCTTATACAACCCGGATTACAAATGAGTTAAATTTCAATTAAGCGAGGAATTCATTATTATTGGGATCTTCAAGCTTCATTCTTCATTCTTCTTCTTCTTTGATTCTTTCTTTTGGATGGTTGGAAGGTAGATGCTCCAAGGCTTCACATGGTGCATAAGATAGGATCTTATGACCAATGCTCATCCTAATCCCCATAACAATCATTCCAAAATCCTAATTGCACAAATTTACATGAAAAGGAAAAGAATGAAAAATCTAACTAATACCTATAAAATAGAGATTAGCTAAAACAAACCACACAAATCCCAAGCATGTATATTGGATTTATCATCCCATACATGGGTGACTAAGTCCACCTAGCCTATTGGATTATGCTTAGGGGTATAAAGCACCTACAAGCAAATGCATTTATATTTTTATTTATGATAATGCCCCTTAAGCACAATCTCCTGCAAAAAATAATGATTAGACTAAGAGCATCATACCATTCATTCTATGAGTATATACCCTAACATCCAGTCAAAAATATATATCACAAAACAAAATAAACATCAAACCATGCACCACCCTAACCTAAAGCTAGAAGTAGTGACTTAGGCTAATGTGTGTGCTTTGATTATTTGTGTGGTATGCTTAGCTATGGCTTTAGGTTCCACTTTCTTAAGTATGAAGACATGTTCAACTTAGAGGGGGGGTTTAATTTAAGTTGTTTAATTATTTTGGGTTTATTTTATTTCATGTTTTGATTAGGTTCAAGTGAATCCTACAATTAATTACTAAGTTATGAAGAGAGAGAAAGAGAAGGGAACTTCTCTTTCCTTCCCTAACCTAAGTAATTTTTAAAGTAAGTTCACATTCTTGTTTTGTTTAGTGAATGTTTTGATTAAGTCTTTTAATTAACCCTAAATTTAGATGAACTCTAAACAAACCCATTCAAAAAGAAAGACATTTTAAGATTAAATAAAATGAACTAAATTCACAAAACACGCATTACTTCATTTATTTCCCAACATCTGTAACACGCATATGAATGAATCCTAAGCATATCTATACACACAAATGAGAACATTTAACACAATTTATAATGCATGCTAAGTAATTCATTTAAGGAAATTTAGAAGTTGAATATGCATGATTTTTCTTAACTAAAAATGGGTTTCTTTATCCAATTTTTCACATATACATATAAAAGTAAGAAAGGCATAAGTGAGTATAGCACCATTATTAACCAGAGGTGTAAAGTACAAGACCTACTTAAGGCTACTTAAAAGCCTCACAACCTCAGGGTTGTCCAGACTAATATACCACTTTCCTCAAATACAAACATGTGTATAAAAGAAATGAAATGGAAAAGAAGAATGCAAAAGTTGTATTAATTGATTCATTTTGTTTATGCAATTTATGTGTGAAAGTATAGGTAACCCTTCTTAAATGATAGCTTAAGAATCAATAAAATATGGAATTAGGTGTAAGTTCTTTCTTTTCAAATGAACCATACATCTACCAACTCTATTCAAAACTATGCTAACATAAAAGAGAAGGGAAACATATACTAAGCATACTCTTATATTCTTCCCATGCAAGCTTATAATTAAGATATAAGTAGCACACTTTTAGATTTGGTAATTGATTTATATGTTTTGAAAATAATTTGAATTTAGTAGTGATAATAGCCACTCATATTTCTACTTTAGCCATCACATACAAATTTGACATAAAGTAAACAATTTCATTTTTTAAATTTGAATTTAGAAAATATGAATGCATGAAACCACATGACATACAAATTTAACATATTGGGGAAAGACTCAAAGCAATGAAAGCATGTGAACACATTCACTTTAATTAAATCCTAAAGACATTCTTATGGAATAAGAAAGTTTAAAATAAATCAAAGTTAATTCAATGTGATTTTAGTTTAGTTTTAAGTTTGATTTAATTTTGAAAAGGTGAGTTGAGTATGCTTTCTAACCCATTCCCACATGTGTTTGATATTTTTTTTAATTTTTAGATGATTAGATTCATTTTTATTTATTAATTAGGTTAAGGTATCAATTAAGTAAATTTATTAACCCTTACCTACGCCACCTTAACATAGTTAACCAAATAATCACGAGCTAATGAGATGACATAAAAACTCATAAGGAATTTAAACTTGCAATGCACCTAGGAATAAAAGGGCCTAATACAATTTGGCTGATGATTAATAGTTAATTAAGCTAAGGGATTTTGCAGTAATTTCAAAACAACCCTTCACACATATAAATTGGGTTTTGATTTCCTTAATTGAACTTAGGCTTTTAAACACCTAAACATCTACCCAAGGTAGATTAATTAAGTTCAGGAAGTTTTTAGATTTTTTATAAATTAATTAATGGGATAATTAATGAATTAACCCTTAATTAAGAGAGGTTAAGGGAAGAAAAGGGAGTTTAGGGAATAGCTTTGGGAAAATACCCCAAAATTATTTCCAAAACCTCCTATCTACTGGATCCGACCTTAATCAACTCAAATAAATGATTAAAATAACTAATCTTGCCTTAATTATCTTTAATAACATAAGGAGGCTAATTAAGAAATGCATTTGCAGTTCTCCCAATTAAACTTTTAATAAATCCCAAGAAAATTAGGGGAGGCAGAGGTCATCCCCTAAAACATACACAAGAAGTTTTGGATTAATCAGAGGCTTAATTAAGTAGTAATTAGCAAAATGAAATTTCCAATAAAACCCAAAATCAGATAAAAGCATAATTCAAAATCTATTGAAATTATTTTTAAAATATTCTAGGTTGAATTATCTTTCCATAGGATTTTATCTCATATTGTTCTAAAGTTTATTGATAGAGATATGGATTTTAGAAGATCAATAGATTAATTAGCATTAGTTAAAATCCTTAACTAATGCTTTAGCTCACAGTGCGACGCATGGTGGCGGCAGTCAGCACGCTTTACACGCATCATGCCGTGAGCTGCTTACTTAAACATCAAATCCAAAAGGCAACGCAGCAGCGGGATGCACTTTAATCTCTCTCGTCCGATCAAAGATCGCATGGCCAGAGATCAACCCGCGGTCTTAAGAGGGATAATTCATTTTTAAACGTGGGAATAATTTTGGTCGTCCATCCAAAATGCACGGATGGACTGCCAAGATCTCCCCAGTTCTTCCCGTAGGCTCAATAGAGACTGTCCATGATCTAGGGGATGATCCGAGCTCTATTGAGCTCGGATTGAAATAAAACTTTACCCACACCATCTAAAGGAAATAAGGAACACATCCAATGGTGGAATTTTCATGACTTGAAAATTCCTTTCATAAAAGACCAACACCTCCTATGTTAGGTGGTTGAAAAATTCCATACCTCGCTGTAGGTGATCACCGGAGCTCGAGATCGATGAGGTAGCTTCGTCTAGTGGAGGCGAAGCCCTATTGAAATTCTTAGGCCTTGGGGTTGAGTGGATTGCTCTATGGACCAACACCACTTGATGTTCCTTGCGGCTTTGATTCAATTCCTTCTCTCTTTGCTATGGGAAGTCAAATGGATGCTTGAGTGTGCTCGGATTGGTCCTTATAGGAAGTATGCAAGAGGAATTGGAGTGGTTTTAGTGTGGAGAAAGTTGGAAGTTCAAGTGAGCTCTATTTTCCAATGGAGAAAACCAAGAAATCTCAAATTCAAATCCCTCTTAAAATGATTAGGAAGGCTCTTTGATCTTTCCAAACACTCTCTAGGGCTTGATCGAATTGAGGAATGATGGATTTGAATTGAATTAGGGAGAGTATATCTCCCCCTTGAAGGATCAGACGGCCACAAACTATCTTGCAATTTTGATCCAATTGACCATAATGGGAAGGTTGTTTGATCAGTTATCTCTTTGCACATGGTCGGTGTGAGGCCTTGAGTGGATTGCCAACCTCCCATGTGCATCAAATTGGGTGGAGGAAGGAGTTTGAATTTGTCAATTTGACCCATGGGGTTGGGTTTGGCCTTGGGGCCAATTGGGCTGACCTAAACCCATTGGGTTTTACTACTTTCATTAGGTCCCCTTGAGCTATGAGGAAGGCCTCAAGTTGATATGAAAGGGCATGACCAAATTACCCATGGATTAGTCCATAATTTGTTCTATGGCCTAGGGGTAGAATGGTCATTTTGTTGATTTTTCAATTTGGATATGTTGGGTATGTGGAGAAACTAGGTTTGGCCATGTTTCATGAGGTTTGTAATTCATTTGATAAGGTTTGGCTCATGTTGACCCATTTAGGTCAAAATGGGTCAACTTGGGTCAAGTTGGCCAATTGGTTAAATTGGGTCAAACCAAGGATTGGGACAAGTTCATATGACCATTTGAAATGTTTTGGTGGCTTTGGGTTGATTCAATTTGGTATAGTTTTGAATTTGGCTCATATGACACCACTTAGGTCAAATGGGTGAAGTTGACCTATTTGACCCATTTGACCTATTTGAGGTAGGTCAAGGTAGGTTTAGGTTTGGTGAGTCATAAGGAGTGGATTGATATCTTTGTTTTCGATCAATTTTGGTTAAGTCAAATTTGGCTCAACATGACCCCTTTAGGTCAAGTTACGTCAAAGATCAATTTGGCTAGGTTAGGACTAGTTGGCCAATTGTGACTTTGGTCAAGTTCCACAAGTGATTTGGAAAGGACTCGACCCATTGGATTCAATCAATTTGGCTTAGATCAAGTTTTGACATATTTTGACTTTTTAGGTCAAGTTGGGTCAAGTGGCCAATCAAAGAATCAAATGTTGACTTGGTCAAGTTCAAAGATAGGTCATGAATGAACTTGGATCAATGGTTTCAAATAATTTGGCCTATGGTGGGATTTGGCTATGTTAGGTTTCATTTTAGGCTAAGTGTTGACTTGGTCAACCCTCAGGTTTGACTTGGTTTGACCCAATTTGGTTAATTAATCATCCCATGATGATTGTTGATCATGATGAGAAGCATATTTGAGCTTGATTCAATCCAATTTGGTTAGGATTAAAATTTGGCTCATAAGGGTATTTTAGGTCACCTTGGGTCAAGTGAGCCTAAGTGGGTCAAATGGCTTGGTCAAAGCTTGATTTGAGTTTGATTGAACTTGTATATGGATTTATGATTGAAATATGAATCCGTTTACAAGTGGTTTGAATTCAAATGGCTTTTGATTTATTTGATAATTTCATATTCAAAGGAAGAATCATGAAAGGATTTTGGCTTTGATTTTTGAATTGTATTTTGGTTAAGTGATTGAAGTTTAGATTTATATCAGAATTCATGATTATGGAGTTGATTGAATCATGAAGAAAAATCAAGAGTTTGGCTTGATTTGAAGTTGGTTTGGCTAAGTTCAAGATTTTAACTTGAAAGGCTTAGCTAGAATTTTGAGTGGATTTGAGTTTAATTTTTGGAATTGGTTTTGATTGTTTGAATTTATATTTCATTTCTATGTGTGAATATAAATAAGAATATAAATGGATCATGAGAAAATTTCAAGGTTTTGAAGTGGTTTAATCATGATTTTGGCTAAGTCCATTAATGGGAATTTAAAGGACTAGAAAATTTTGGAGTTTGGAATTTGATTTGAGAATTTGATTTAATTATTTTATATTTATATTTCATTTATATATGTGAATATAAATAAGGATATAAATGAATTATGAGAAAATCCCATGAATTTGAATTGATTTAAATCATGATTTTGGATAAGTCCTTTAAGGGAAATTTAAAGGGCTTAGGAAAATTTCATGAATTGATTTGGAATTTTGAGTTTAGTTTGATTGGTTTGAATTTATATTTCATTTATATATGTGAATATAAATGAGAATATAATGAGTTTTGAGAAAATCCCATGAGTTTGAATTAATTTGATGATGATTTAGGCTAAGTCCATTAATGGAAAAAATTAAAGGACTTGAAAATTTTCATGAATTGATTTTGAATTTGAGGGTTTGATTTGATTGATTTGTATTTATATTTCATTTATTTTTATGAATTTAAATGAGAATATAAATGAGTTTTGAGAAAATCCCATGAGTTTGAATTGATTTGATGATGATTTAGGCTAAGTCCATTAATGGAAAAATTAAAGGACTTAGGAAAATTTCATGAATTGATTTTGAATTTGAGTGTTTGATTTGATGATTTATATATGCTTCATTTATATATGTGAATATAAATGATAATATAAATGAATTATGAGAAATTCTCAAAGATTTGACATGGTTTTGATCATGATTTTGGCTAAGTTCTTAAGAGAAGATTGAAGACTTAAAAAAAATTTGGACTTTTGATGGATTTTGATCATAGTTTCAATCATGGTTTCAATCATGGAGTTTATTTGAATTTAGAGAAAATCAAATAAGATTTATTTGAAGTTTGACTTGAAGGAAGGAAGGTGGGGAATGGTTCAAGCGGGTAGGAAAATTTTCCTAACACCCATGGCATAAGTCCTATGGCTAACTCTTCTAAGTCTCTGGGCCAGGTTGAGTGTCCACCTAATCACTAGATGTGTCTTTAGACTAAGGAACTCTTAAAGTCTAAGAGGATTCCTATGCCTAAGATGGAGGGATTGAGAGCTCATTCTAAAAATGAGGTCAACAGTCACCCAAAGGCTCTTTTCCTCTTGCTTACTTTTGAGTTGACATAAGTTCCCCAGTGGCATAGTCACCGTAGGTCGGATAGCACCTGTCGAGCCAAAGATAGACAATCCCTGCAATCAGTTCCGCTATAGGAGGATGTGAGTTCCCGAGCTTTCTTCCTAGACTGATTATTCCAAACCGAAGGGCACCTTAGGCTGGTTGATGTTCGCTATGCCGATAGCAACTCACCTGGTGGATACACCACTCTTAGCAGATATGGGTCCCCGAGCATTCTCCTTGAGTTGGCCATCAAATACCTATGCATATTATCTCTCGAGGGTGTTGGATTAAGCCCTTAGCGACCCCTCTCCATGCGGGCACTCTATTTGAATCACATCCTTTGAGACCCCATTTAGACACTACCTAGGTTACTTTTGGATTGGACAATCCCCATTTCCTAATAACCACCCCTGTGGTTGGAGAACTTGTTCAATGGAAGCACAAATTCTCCCTTGGTTTAGTAAATCTGAGATAAGTCTAGGCTGATATAAGATCATTCTCAATATGATCCTTTGCAAACTAACAGAGTCCATGATAAACAAATAAAATAAATTAAATAAAATTCATTCACTTGTGGATTAGGAATTGAAGCCCTCAAAGGGCCCCTTTTCCCAAGCAGGCATCCTATCTTTAGGGCAGTGTCAGCATAAATCCCTATAAGAATTTTACCTGAGTTGAGATAAGTCCCCGGGTTGGCACTCTCTCTGTAGTCACCCTTAAGTCAGGTTCAATCTATTTTGCCACAAGCAGGTTACCCCGACAGACATTCCAGTGTGGAAGATGTAAGTATATTATGTATTCTTTCTAGCATGATTGTCGCAAACTGATGGGTAGCCCTAGGTCGGGTTCGATTTGTTGCCCAAAGTAGTCAATCATCCCAGTGGTCTTTTGTAGTGGAAGATGTGAGTCCCCATGCTTTCTTCTCCTAAATTGATCATTGCAAACTAAAATACACTCTTTTGGTTGGATATTTCTCCCCTCAACCGGGAAGCGACTCTCTTTGGTTCCATAAATCTGGGATATGCCTAGGCTGATAAAAGCTCCTTCTCAGTGTGATCCATCGCAAACCAATATAATCCATATAAAACAAACTTAAAATGAAACTAATCTTTGACTATCTTTTGAGGTGATCTAAGTCCCCCAATGGCATTCAGTCAATAGTCAGCCGTAGGTCGATTTTGATTTGTTGCACAAGCAGTTGATCACCCCAATGGTTTCTTATTTTGGAAGATGTAAGTCTCCATGCTTTCTTCTTGAACTTGACCATTACAAACCAAAGGCAATCCCTTCAGTTGGCTAGTCCTACTATGTGGTTGGTAGACTACCCCTTTTGGATTGATAAATTTGTGTTAGACCAAGGCTCACAACCTCTACTCAGTGCAGCCCATCATAAACCGATAGGATCCATAAAAAACAACTAAAATTGTAATTAATCTTTGACTATCATTGAGTAGATTTAAGTCCCTCAGTGGCATTCACTCAATAGTAAGCCTTAGGTTGGGTTCAATTCGTTGCCATGCTAATGGATCACCCCAACAACTAGTCCCTACTTTGGAGGATGAAAGTGTACTATGATTTCTTCCTACATAGCTGCACAGGCATCCCTTTGGTTGGCTAGTCCTACTATGTGTTTGGTAGACTACCCCTTTGGATTGGTAAATGAAGTAGTTTACATTGGCCCCTACTTAGTGCGATCCATCACAAACTAATAGGGTCCATCCTAAAATCCAAAATTTAAAATCTAAATCAAATCAATCAATCTCCCCACGTGGAGTCAAGACACAAAAAATCAAAATAAACAAATAAAACCAAACATAACTAATCAATCAAACAAATCAAATCGATTTCTCTCTCAAGTGAGACTCAACTCAAATTAAACCTCTCATCCCCTTGTGGATGACTTGAACTGCTTCAGTGGAAGGTTCATATACTCGCACTGGATTCCTCCTTCACTCTCTTATGTCTTTGACATGAGTAGAGTCACATTGCACTAAGCTCTGAATTCTTTCTACACCTCGGGTTAAGAGTAGATCATTTCTATTAGTGCTTGTGATCGTTTGGTGTTGTTGATCATTTTGGCCAACACCAATACGCACGGTGTACCTTGTCAGTCACACCACACCTATTGGGTGCCCTTTGTTGACCTCATTTTTAGAATGAGCTCTCAACCTCTCCATCTTAGACATAGGATTCCTCTTAGGCACTAAGAGTTCTTTAGTCTTATGACACTTCTAGTGATTAGGTGAACACTTAACCTAACCCTAGAGACTAAGAAGAGTTAGCCATAGGAATGGGTTATGCCTTAGGGGTGTTAGAAAAATTTGCCTACCCTATAGCTTGAACCAAATCCTCACTTCCTTCTTTCAAGTAAAACTCCAAATCAAATTAACTTCAATTCCAAAACAAACCTTAAATCAATTCCAATGAATTTTCTCAAATCATGAATCAATTTCAGATGATTGAAACCACCGATTGAATTCCAAATTATAAAATCTTTCCTAAGTCACTTTGACTCCATCTTATGGACTTAGCTCAAATCAAATCCAAATTAATTCAAATTCAAGAAATTTTATCACAACCAATTTATATTCTCATTTATATTCATAAATATAAATGAAATATAAATTCAAATAACCAAACTAAATCCAAAACTCAAACGCAAATTAACCCAAAATTCGACCTAAGCCTTTCAAGTCAAATTCTTGAACTTAGCTAAATCAAACTCAAATGAAGCCAAACTCTTGATTTTTCTTGTGATTCAATCAATCCTTCAACCATGAATCCAAATATAAACATAAACTTCATTCATCAAACTAAAACTAAATTCAAAACTCAAGCCCAAGTCAAACTCATGCTCACCCTTTGAACTTGAAATTGTCATGTGAATCAAAACTCATTTGACTACAAATCACATGCAAATGGATTTCTATTTCAATCATAAGTCCATATGTGAGTTCAACCAAGCTTGAATTAAGCATTGATCAAGTCAATTGACCCAGTTAGGCTCACTTGGCCCAAAAGTGACCTGAAGTACCCCTTATGAGCCAAATTCTAATCCTATATGAATTGGATTGAACTAAGCCCACCTAATCTCACATTACGAGCAACAATCATCATAAGATGATCAATCTCAAATTGGGTCAAACCAAGTCAAACCTAAGGGTTGACCAAGTCAACACTTCGTCAAAATGAAACCTAAACTAGCCAAAATCCACCACAGGCCAAATTGATTGAAACCATTTATCAAAATCAATTCATGATCAATGTTTGAACTTGACCAAGTCATCATTTGAGCAACCTAACCCAATTGCCACTGACCCAAGTTGACCCAACTTGACCTAAAAAGTTAAAATGTGTCAAAACTTGATCTAAGCCAAATTGATTGAAACCAATGGGTCAAGTTCATTCCAAATCACTTGTTGAATTTGGCCAAAGCCTCAATTGGCCAACTAGACCCAACCTAGCCCAATTGACCATGAACCCAACTTAACCTAAAAGGTCAAATTGAGCCAAAATCAAACCAAACCAAAATTGATTGAAACCAAAGCTTGCAACATATTTTAAATGACTAACCAAACCTAAACTAACCCATTACCTAACACAATTAGGTCAAATGGGTCAAATTGGTCAACTTGACCCATTTGACCTAAATGAAATCAAATGAACTAAAATTGAATATAAACCAAATTGAACCAATGATGCCAACACATTTTAAATAGTCATATGAACTTGACCCAACCTTTGGTTTGACCCAATTTGACTAATTGGTCAACTTGACCCAAGTTGACCCATTTTGACCTAAATGGGTCAACATGAGCCAAATCATATCAAATCAATTCGAAATTCATTAAAACTTGGCCCAACCCATTTTTCAATCATACCAAACATATTCAAACTGAAATTAAAGCCAAATGACCATTTTATCTCTAGGTCAAAGGGTAATTCTTGGCCAAATTTACTTGGAATTTGGTCAAATCATCTTCATAGCCACTTGACACCCTCTTAATGGACTCCATGGACACTGGTAAGAGTGGTGCACTTGACCCAATGGGTTTGGGTTAGCCAAACCCAATCTAAGGCCAAAATGACCAACCCAATGGACATGAGCACATAGGATCACTCCCACACTCCAAATCACACATGGGAACTTCTACTACCTTCCTCTCAAAAAATCAACCATGTGCATGCTAAAACTACTTAACAAACCCAGCCGAATTGATCAAAAATGATATAAGCATGCTCATTGATCCTCCTGGGGGAGATATACTCCCCCTAATTTCACTTGAATTCCATTCTCTTACATTTGATTGATGCAAAAGAAGCTGAGGAAGAAATTGCAAGTCTCCCCAAGCTCCCATAAGCCAATTCAATTATTCCATTCTTGATTTTTCCTAAGCCGAAAATAGGGGTTGTAGCAAGAATTTCCATCTCATTCAATCCTTCATCAGAGCTCAATTCATCCTTCAAGCACCTTGAGGAGACCTAGTCGAGCTCATTCAAACCTTCATCCAAGTGTTCAATCCATGGGAAGAGGTGTCTAGACCAAAGCCGCAAGCCTAGGAGGAAGAGTTTGATCAATTGAGCAATTCACTTCATCCCAAAGCTTGAAACCTTCAAGGGCTTCATCTCACTGACTAAGCTACCATGGTTGGAGCTCCGGCCTCTGGCGAGGTACTATTCAAAAGCGAGCATAATGTGAATTTTCTTTGTCCTTTTTGAAGGAAAGTTTAGCCCCAAGTGAAATGGGCCATTAGATCTTCATCCCCTTGCATGATGATGGTGTGGGTTGAGTTTGAGCTCAATCCAAGCTCAATCGAGCTTGGATCAAGCCCTAAGGAGTGGACGAATACCCTCTCCCACAGGAGAGCTTAGTGGTAGATCATGCACAGTGCATCCATGCATTTGGATGGACAATCCTGTTCAAGCCACATAGGATCCTTTTATTCATACCTTAAGAACTACAAGTTTAATCCTGATCGTCCAATCTCTGATCAGACGGTCAAGGAGAAAACATGTAGCATCGCCGATTGACGTGGCGTTGGATGTGACTACTTAAATAGTGAATCACATCATGCTATGTGGAAAGGGCGCACTGCGTCAGCGGTCCACGTGGTGCCGATGGAATTAACTATTTAATTAGGTTTTAATTATAGAATCTTCAAATATTCATAACTAATCGTAGACAAATTATAAAAATACAAAATAAAATGCATTGTGAAGATAATTCAAAGGGGAATAATCTAAAATTAAATTCAACAAATTTTGAATTGTAATAAGTTTTGAATTTGGATTTTATTGGGAATGTAATTATGTTAATTACTCTCTAGTTATCCTAGTGAATAATTCCAAACTTCTCATGTGCATTTAGTGGGATGATTTCTGTCTCCCGTAATTTTCTTGGAATTTATTAACGGTTGAATTAGGAGAATTGCATGATTCATTCTGAATTACCCTTTTAATCAATTAAATGATTAGTTAAACCTTTAAATATTGATAAATCCATTAATTAAGTTTGCCAATTACCTTAGAATAGTGAACGGACTTAGGGAATAAGATTAAGAGTCTTCTCCCAAATCTTTTCTCCTAAGTTCATTTCATTTGGATTAAAATCTTATTATGTTGCAAATTAATTAAATATATTTAATCACTTAATTAAATGGCTTAATTAATCAAAATTTTAAAATCAAATCAATCTGAACTTGATCATTTCCTTTTTGGGTAGATTGCTTAGGTGTTCAATGACCTAAGTAGCTTAAGGAAATCATACCTAACCCATATGTGTGGGAAGGGTTATAAAAGTACTTAAATTAAACCCTTTAACTTAATTAACCATTAATTGTGAGCTAAATGTATTAGGCCCCTTTCTTTCTTAGGTGCATTGCTGATCTAAATTCCTTGTGATTTTATGTCATACTTTGGCTCATAATTATTTGGTTAAATATATTAAAGTAGTGTATGTAAGGGGTAATTAATGAACTTAATGTACACCTTTACCTAAACAAAATATAAAATTGATCTAATAGTTCTAAAAATAAACTAAAACATCATACACATTTGGGAAATAGGTTAGGACCAGCAAACGACTTCACATTTCCTAAATTCAAATTAAACTCAAAACGAAATAAAAATCTCTTTAAAATGAATTTGATTTTCTTTAAATAATCCTATTCTATAAGATTATCTTTAGGAATTAATTAGAGTGAATGAATTGACATGCTTACATCACTTTATTTTATTCCTAGCATACAAAATATGTATATCATATGAAAATCATGCATTCATGCCTTTTAAAAATCAAATTAAAAATGAAATGTTTTCTTTATGTGAAATTATATGTTTTGTTTAAAGTAAGAATATGAATGGCCATTATGACTTCTAAATCCAAAAATTATTTTCAAAACTTATAAATCAAACATCACAACTGAAAAGCATGCTACTTATAATTATTTATAGGATTGCATGTGAATATAATATAAGGTATGCCTTATGTGACTTTCCTTCTCTTCTCTTTTAGCACAGTTTTGAATAAGATTTTGCAAAGTGTATAGTTCATTTGATAAGAGCACAATATTTACTGAAATTCATTCCTACTCATTCCTATTGTATCACTTAAGAAGGATATTCATACTTGCATATGTAAATTGCAAAAACAATTCAAACAAATAAACATAAACTTTTTGCTTGACTCTCTTTCCATGTATTTCTTTTTGTACATGCACATGTATTTAAAAAAAGTGGTATATTAGTCTGGACAACTCCGGAGTTGTGAGACTTTAAGTAGCCCAAAGTAGGTCTTATACATTACACCTTTGGTGCTAACAATGTCGCCGTACTCACTTATGTCTTTCATACTTATAAATGTGCATATGAAAAATGGATAAAAGAATCGCTCTCTTCTACTTAATAAAATCATGTGTACATAAAACATTCTAAATTTTCTTAAGTAACTTCTCTTAGCATTCATCATTAAAGTGTGTTAAACACTCCCATTTCCATGTATATATATTCTTAGGATTAATCCATATGCATGTTACACATGTGAAAAGAAATAAAGTGTTGTGTGTTTTATGATAGTAATCCACTTTACTTAATCTTAAAATACCTTTCTTTTTTTTGAATAGGTTTATTTAGGGAAAATCTAAACTTAGGGATAATTAAAACACATAATAAAACATTCACTAAATAAGAATCATTAATGAATATATCATAGAAATTACTTAAGGTAGGGAGGAAAGAGAAGTTCTCTTCTCTTTTCCTCTCTTTACAACTTTTAGTAATTAATGTAGACTTAATCAAACTCCAAATCAAATCATGAAATAAAACTTAACTAAATCAACTAAATCACTTAAATGAAATCACCATCTAAGTTGAACATTTTCTCACTTAGAAAACCTAAACCTCAAAGCCTATCTAAGCATACCACACAAACCTTATAAGGCACACATATTAGACTAAGTCACTACTTCTAGTCCTATGTTAGGGCGATACATGATTTGATGTTTACTTATTTTATGATGCAATAGGGATGTTATGTATGTAAGAGACTAAATGGTAGCCATCTTGGAACCATTATCTTCTACAATGGATCTTGGGGGGCAATAATTAAAAATTTAACTTTTCTCGGAGGTTGCTTATAGCCCTAAGCATAATCCACAGAAGTGGACTTTACCCATGTGGGATGCTAAGTCCATGTTGGTTAAAATTTTCTATAAGGAGTTCCTTCAAAGGGGAGAAAGAAAAAAGGCAAGACACTAAAAAATTCATCTTGGTAAGACGTGACAAAATCATAGATATACTTATTGGTGATGAGATCAATGTAGGGTACTATCTCGAAAGATAAGTCACCACACTTTAATGAAACCAATCAAACCCTAAGAACGAAGGATACTAGAAAATTTAGATTCTTCCCTACTTTTATATGATTCATTGTTCATTAAGTTCTCATAGCAAGCACCCATAGTTAATTACATCCTAAGGGATGAGATCCCTAAAACTCTCACTAAGATAAATGATGTTGTCTTTGAAGATTTCAATAGTAAGGACTATCAATCATTAGTTTATGCTTGAAGATCAGATGTGATTGATCAAAAAGAGAGTTATCAAGCCAAAATGTAAATAAGTTGGAGATGTCCATGATGCAAAACCTAAAAATGCTTCTCAAATTTTATATTATTTACTTTTTAGAAATTGATTTAGTTTGTTTGAGTTGTATTTTCATTAGAAATTTAGGACTTAAGATTTCTTAACATAGGGTTAAGGAAAGGCCTAAGAGGTGAGGAATTATGCTTATGGCCCACAAAAGAGAAAAGCAATCTCAGAATCTAAGTAAGGGGTTGCTAATTCTTTTATCTTGATTTTAATCCTAAGCTTTTGGTGAGGTTATGAGTTATTTAGTTTTAAGTTGAGTTGTTAAGTTGGGTCTAAGATTTTTTTTTTCTAAAGAGCCTAATCCACATCCAAGCCATACATAAAGCAAGGAAGAAATTAGAAGAATCATGCCACTTAATGCAAAAGCTAAACAAATCATCAATCAACTTATAAAGCTAATTGCAAAAAGATTAAATGGTTGTTTGTGGTCGGGCACCACCGCACAAACCCAAAAATATCAAATGTGGGTAGCCGAGCACTCTACCCTTATACAACCCATATTACAAATGAATCAAATTATAATTTAAGCAAAGGAATTCATTGTTATGGGGTCTTCAAGCTTCACTCTTCTTTCTTCTTTCTTCTTTCTTCTTTCTTCTTTGCTTTCTTTGGTTTCTCCTTTGGAAGGTTGGAAGGTGGATGCTCCAAGGCTTCACATGGTGTAGAAGATAGAATCTTATGATCAATGCTCATCCTAATCCCCATAAAAAATCATTCCAAAATCCTAATTATCCAAATTTTTACATGAAAAGGAAAAGGGGAAATCAAACTAACACATGTAAAACAAAGGTTAGCTAAATCACACCACACAAATCCCAAGCATGTATATTAGACTTATCACCCCACATATGGGTAACTAAGTCCACCTAGCTTATGGATTATGCTTAGGGTATAAAGCACCTGCAAGTAAAAATATTTATATTTTTATTTATGATAGCGCCCCATAAGCATAATCCGCTGCAGAAAAGAATAGTTAGACTAAGCACATCCTACCATTCATTCTACGGGCATACACCCTAACATCTAGTCTAAAATATATATCATAAAATAAAACATAACATCAAACCATGCACTGACCTAACCTAAAGCTAGAAGTGGTGACTTAGGCTAATACGTGTGCTTTGAAGGCTTGTGTAGTATGCTTAGCTTAGGACTTTGGGTTCAAATTTTCTAAGTGTGAAGAACATGTTTAACTTTGAGGAGGCTTTTATTTTAGTTGTTTAATTTTTTTTGTGTTGCTTTTATTTCATCTTTTGATTTAGTTTAAGTGAAACCTATAATTAATTACTAAGTTATGAAGAGAGGGATAGATAAGAGAACTTCTATTTCCTTCCCTAACCTAAGTAATTTTCTAAAGTAAGTTCATATTTTAGTTTCATTTTGGTGAATGTTTTAATTAAATTTTTTTAATTAATCCTATGTTTAGATAAACTCTAAACAAATCTATCCAAAAATAAATGCATTTTAAGATTAAATAAAATGAATCAAAATTCACATAACACACATTACTTCATTTCCTTCCCAACATATATAACATGCATATTGATGGACCCTAAGCATATCTATACATGCAAATGAGAGTACTTAACACACTTTATGATGCATGCAAAGTAATCCATTTAAATAAATTTAGAAGTGGAATATGCATGATTTTTCCTAGTAGAAAAGGTTTTCCTTATCCAAAATTTTACATACATACATGAAAGTAAGAAAGGCATAAGTGAGTACAACGCCATTGTTAACTAGATGTGTATGGTACAAGACCTACTTAGGGCTACTTAAAGTCTCACAACCTCAGGGTTGTCCAGACTAATATACCACTTTCCTTAAATACAAACATGTATATAAAAGAAATGAAACAGAAAAAGGAAGATGCAAAAGTTGTTTAATAGATTTATTTTGTTTATGCAATTTATGTATGTAGGAGTAGGTAACCCTTCTTAGATGGTAGCATAGGGATGAATAGGATATGAAATTAGGTGAACATTAGGTCCTATTCAAATGAATCTTATATCTCACCAAAATTCCTATTCAAAATTATACCAACAGAGGAAAGAAAGGAAACCTATACTAAGCACACGTTTATAATATTTCACATGCAAGCTTATAACTGAAGTATAAGTAGCACACTTTTAGATTTGGTATTTGATTTATATGTTTTGAAAATAATTTGGATTTAGTAGTGATAAATTCATATTTTACTTTAGCCAACACATGCACATTTGACATAAACTAAACAATTTCATTTTAAAAATTTTAAACATGAAATTATGAATGCATGAAATCACATGGTATACAACTTAACATGTTGGGAAAGATCCAAAGCAATGAAAGCATGTAAACAAACTCACTTCACTTAAATCCTAAAGGCATTCTTATAGAATAAGAAAATTTAGAATAAATCAAAGTGAATTTCAAAATGATTTTTGTTTAGTTTTGAAAAGGTGAGAGAAGTTTATTGTTCCTAACCCATTTTGACATGTGTTTTATATTTTTGTTTACTTTTTAGATTATTAAATCCATTTTTAAGCATTGATTAGGTTAAGGTATGAATTAAGTAACTTAATTAACCCTTACCTACACCACCTTAGAAGAATTAACTAAGTATTTATGAGCTAATGAGATGATATAAAACCCACAAAAAATTTAAATTTGTAATGCACCTAATAATGAAAAATCCTAATGCAATTTGGCTTACAATTAAAAGTTAATTAAGCTAAGGGGTTTAGCTTAAGTAATTTCAAAATATCCTTTCACACTTATGAATGGGATTTTGATTTCCTTAATGAAAATAAGGCTATTGAACACCTAAGCATCCACCTAAGGTAGATTGATTAAGTTTTGAAACTTTTTAAAAATTTTAAAAATTGATTAAGGGGATAATTAATGAATTAAACCTTAATTAAGAGGAGATTAAGGAGAGAAGAGGGGGGTTTAGGGAATAACTTGGGGGAATTGCCTCAAAATTATTCCATAAACCTCATACTTATTGGATCTAACTTTAATCAACCCTAATCATATGATAAAACCACTAATCACACCTCAATTACCCTGAATTGCATGAAAAGGGTAATTATGGAATGAAATAACAATTTTCCCAACTGAGCCCTCAATAAATCTCAAGAAAATTAGGGGAGGCAGAGGTCATCCCCTAAAATAAATTCAAAAAATTTAAGATTAATTAATGTCCTAATTAAAGGTTAATTAGCTAATTAAAATTCTCAAAGAAACCCAAATTCAGAGAAAAGAGTAATTCAAAATCCATTGAAATTATTTTTAAAATATTCTAGATGAAATTATCTTTCCATAGCATTTTTCCTTTTATTTGTCTAATTTTTCTAGTGGGACTTATGAATTTTAGAAGTTCTCTAGATTAATTAGGAATTAATTAAGCATTTAACTAATCCTGATTAATCCTTAGCTCACGACGACGTGGCGACGACGCGCTTTACATGCATGTCATGAGATGACAACTTAAGTTGTCACCTCACAAAGGCGGCAGTGGCGCACGCGTTTATATTCTTGGCTGTCCGATCAGATATCGAATAGTTGAGGATTCCCCTGCAGTTCATAAAGGAAAATTAGATTATTAAACGTGTTAAATAATCTCAGCCGTCCATCTAAAATGTGTAAATGGATGGCTAAGATGAGCCAAGTTCTTCCCTGAGGATCAATGGAGACCATCCATGATCTAAGGGGAGATCCTAGCTCGATTGAGCTCGGATTGGAATGAAATTGTACCCACACCATCTAAGCACAATTACAAACTTATCCAATGGTGGATTTCACATGCCATGAACATTTCTTTCACAAAGGACCAACACCTCCCAAGCTAAGTGGTCGAAAAATTCCATACCTCGCCGGAGGTGATCACCGGCATTCGAGATTGATGAGGTAGCTTTGTCTGGTGGAGACGAAGCCCTGTTGAAATTCCTAGGCCTTGGGATTGAGTGGATCAATGGGTAGACCAACTCCTCCTTGCTTGGGCTTCGACTTTGATCAAATTGAGCTCTTCCTTGTCTCTAGAACTTCAGAGAAAGCTTAGGCCAATTCGACTTGACCCTTTGATGGAGTGTGCAAGAGTAATTGGAAAGAGATCAAGTGTGGAGAAAAGTGGCTAATGGACTGAGCTCCCCTTTTTTTGTATTGTACAAAATTGAAAAATGGGGTATTCAAATCCTTCCTAAGAAGCTTGGGAATGCTCTGAGATGGTTGCTCTGGGTTCTTAGTCTTCAATCGACAGAGAGTGAATGAAAATTTTGTTGAATTTGGGGGAGTATATCTCCCCCTATGACAATCGGATGGCCGACACCTCCTTTATCGTTTTGATCCAATTGATGAGATTGAAGAGTTTGTTTAGGCTATTAGCTCTTTCACATGATCGATTTGGGGCCTTGAGTGGATTGCCAACCTCCCTTGTGCATCAAATTGAGCTTAGGAGGGAGTTTGAAAACTCAATTTTGAGCTAGGTTGTTGGGTTTGGTCTAGGAGCCAGATGGGCTGACCCAAACCCATTGAGTTGGGTGCACCACTCATCGCTAAGTCCTCTTGAGCTTTTACGAAAGCCTCAAGTGATTGTGAAGAGGGTATGATCAAAATACCCATGGGCTAGGCCAAAATTTGTTCTATGGCCTAGGGGTAGAATGGTCATTTTGCTAGTGTTCTACTTTGGACATGTTGGGTATATGGAGAAACTAGGTTTGGCCAAGTTTAATTAGATTTGAAATCCATTTGATAGGGTTTGGCTCATGTTGACCCATTTAGGTCAAAATGGGTCAACATAGGTCATGTTGACAAATTGGTCAAATTGGGTCAAACCAAGGGTTGGGTCAAGTTCATATGTTTGAGCAATACGTAA